>APFE030273664.1:149525-173940 GCA_000404065.3 Pinus taeda | reverse complement strand
TCCTTTCTCCATTTTGATTTTTCATAGTTTATTTGCCTCGCCTTCAAACACTTCTTCCACTCAGCCAAATTATGTGCATCTAATGCTTCCTTCTTAGGAATGTCTTCATAAATGAATTCCTCCAATCCATTACCCTTTAGCACATCATCCATTTTATCCCTCTAGGCTATATAATTTGAGTTGGCTTGTAAGGCACACTGAAGCTGCAAAATATAAAATGCCATCTACTGATCCTGAAGTATGTATTGCAAATTCTAATTTAACCTATAACAAAGAGCTCAAAACTTCAAAATATCCTCTAGTATATTTTCTTCAGCTCCAATACCATGTAGAGTTTCTTGTATATTCACAAGCTCATGCAATTTACTAAAGCACATGACAATAATATACTTGCACTTTCAACCAACAGAAGGCAATAGGTTCATGAAAACAATATGAACAAGGAGAATACAAATCAATGGCACATAACACAATAATTTTTCCTTGGGAAAGCCACTCCTCAAAACCTTGCCTATCTATATTGCATTAATTAGGAAAATGAATGAGGATACAAATATTTTTCTCATTAGAACAATTCCACACAAGTATGCTCAACTCTATACCTCACAAGCATGCTCTTTAAAAAAACTTAGCCAATTTCCACCACCTGTGAAGCCCCTGTTTCCTTGCACAATTGCTAGGATGAATAACCCATATTTAAAGGGAATTTGTGATTCTAGAAATGCGGAATCCAAACACATTTCCTTATCTAATTGCATGCATGATATTTACAACTCAATAAATCATACAACTAATAGTACATTGTCTGTGCACTCTAGTCTCAACTGGGTCTGTTTCTAAACTGACATGCATGTGTTTGTCATGAGGGAAGATTTAGTTAGCTAGAATAACACTTGTGGATTCACTAGTGCACGAACTCACTATTAGTCCTCTATTACTTCCACAAACAGTTAACACTAATTCAACTTACCATAACTTGGTAAAATGAGTTACCTAATTACAACTCAATTTAAAATTTAGGGAGAACATATACATGGCTACAAAAATACTTGAAAATCAAATTCCTAAGATAATTAAGTTAATTAAATTTAATTAACTATTTATAAGTTTCTATGAGAATAGAAATCTATTTTAATTCTCAGTTTCATTAAAGGAAAATTAAATTGGAATTTATTCTCTATTTCTCAACATGGACTTTAACCACTAACAACTTTTCATAATATGGTAAGAAGTCTTATAATACTCTAGTGTTATATCCTAAATATTTGCAAACAATTTATTTATTAACTGAATAATAAAAAATAATTACACCATCCACAATTCCTATTCTAGCTTCCATAGCTATTAAATCCAATGATAGTTTAGAAGTTTAAAAATAGTCAATGTGTAAAAATGAAAAACATAAGGGTGTTACATCTTCCCCCACTAAAAATAAATATTTTCCTCGGTGTTTCCTTTCAGTTCCTTTCCCCTTGGAAAAAATTTTGAAATGCCTCATGCATCTTGTCCTCCATCTCTGTGGTAGGCTCCTTTTAGGTAAAGTTCTTCTATGGAACTTTCACATAGGTAATGGCTCTATTCGAGAGAATCGTTTCTCTTTGATCTGATACTTGTAGTGTTTATATATGTAAATATCCTTCCAATTTAACCTGCAACAAATTCCAATAAGGCACATTGATCTGTTAATGAGAAAGGTATTATAGACTATGTGTGAAGTTTCCTATGTTACTTAGTGCAACAGATCAAAAAGATTGTGAATAACATAAACACTCAAGAAATTGGAAAACACATTCAAACACATCAGCACAACAAAATTTAATGAAGAAGTTCACTAGATTTCTTGGCTATGTCTCGTAGTCCTTTTGCTTCTAGTGATGACCTCTCTATTATGTCTTAAAACGGGCGTTACAGGTGCGAGCTCAAAAACAGGGTCTCAAACATAAAAATGGATCTCACCATTGTGTTTAGCTTGCGTTTTTGAGTCAAGAAGAGTATACACATGACCGCATTTGGCCACTATGACCTTTAGATCCCTTGGAATGGTTCAAAACCACACTCTCTCAACTTTTTTTGTGATATGGTATTAATATACCATGTTTAGTTATAAACAACAATAAACGCAGAATAATACGATTACATTGAAAATAGAGGATAAACCAAAGGACCGAAGGGCATGGAGTTGACCCTGACCATCTGGCCTTTTCCTAGCACAATTCCTAATACCATACTATCCAATAGCTATCACGTCATCTGCTCTCGAATGATCTGCACCATTGATCTGTCTTGCTCGATCCGATGACTGTCGCGCAATCTCGCGCTCCAACTAACACATCAGTTAATTCTTTGAAAGCATGCGAGAAAATATGTTTTGGGATGCTACGTGTCAACCGCTAAGTGGAATCATGTAGATTTCATAAAAACCATTTCCAACCTTTGAGGTGCACCAAGAAACCATTTACTGCTTCCCTGCCAGAACTCAAATAAGTTTAACTTCTTTTGAATAACCAAATTGTGTCTGTTTTTAGTGATAACCTGCTTGCATGAATCAACATGATATGCATCGATCTCTACTCTCATTTGTTGATCCAATTGCCTGTGGTATGAACCAATCATAGATTTCCACATCACCTTCTACCTTGACAACATCCAGAACCTGTGATTCATTCCCAGGTTGCCACGTGTCCTGCTGATGTAGGCATCGACTTTTGACCTAAATATTTAATTGGCTCTAATTTCTTCATCCAGACTCAGATTTAAACGCTATTTGCACCCTTGGATTTGTATTAACAAGCACCTTAACTTTAGCCTACTTTCACCTCCATTTGACGAATTTTGATCTGGGGGAAAAACTAAATCCATTTTGGATCACTCCTCCCCACTGGAATCTTTTGGTCCACCAAAAGTTGGTTTTATCTATTAAGTGAGGATAAATATCCCTGACTTTTCCAATCTATATCCATCCTGTTTTACTTGTATTCGTACCTTTCATGCCAACTCGAAGATACTCAACATTTCCCCTACGCTAATTTCTTATCCTCCTGTAACTCATTAAGATACTTGGGAAATAGATCTTCAATGGAAGGTAGCTTACCTTGCTCTGCGGGATCTTCATATAGTCACAAGTTTTCAACATTTATGACAGAGTAGATTTTCATGTAGGCTGGTAGATCTAGGTGGAAATCATTTTCACCAATTTTATCAAGTATTTTGAAAGGACCATATCTAATTGGTTTTAACTTTTTACCTTCCCCTTGCAATATTTCTTTCCTTATACAACTAGACTTTATCACCAAATTGAAAACTATGCTCAACTCGATGCTTGTCATGTCATGCCTTATACTTTTCTTGGCTTCTTTCTAGTTATTCCTGTACTGCCTGGTGAATTTCCTAGATTTGTTCAATGAACTTGGTTGCTTTGTTCACATCACTGTGTCCATCAACTTCTATTACTTTAACAAAGACAAAATCCAAGGGATACTTTGGTATAAAACCAAAACAAGTCTCAAAAGGAGATCTCTGATTAGAAGAATGTTTTGCATGGTTGTAAGCATGTTGCACATAAAACAAATGCTCATCCCAAAGTTCGGGATGCTTGCTGCAATATCCTTGAAGCAACTGTATCACTATCCTATTGACCACTTATGTCTGACCATCTATTTGTGGATGGAATTTCGTGCTCTTCTTTAGCTTTGTGTCCATTAACTCCCATAGGCTTGACCAAAATTTCTCGACAAATCGAGAATATCGATTGGATACAATAGAAGTGGGTATCCCAAAATGAACGCATACATTTTGAAAGAACAACTTTGCAGTTTGTTCAGTTGTGACCTATTTATTACATGGTGTCAAAATACACGTCTTACTGAACTTATCCACAACTACATACAAATAATCATGACCCTTTCTAGACTTTGTCAATCCCCTAACAAAATCCATGGAAACACTTTCCTAAGGACGAGAAGGAATTGGTAATGGAGTATACAAGCCTAATTTTCTATTACTTGGCTTTCTTGTAACACACATGGTACATCCTTTAATATATCTAGAAACTCTCTCATTCATTCGTGGCCAATATCAAAATCTTTGTAAGTGCGACTGTTTTACTTACCCCAAAATGACTTGATATGAGAGAAGTATGTGCTTCTTGAATTATATTAACTATTTCAGTTTTTGGAATGCATAGCTTTCCCAAATGATATAAGAGTTTGTCCTTTATGAAATAATCCAATTCTTCTACCTAGTTTCCATGACTTAAAGTTGTATATACATCCTTAGAATCTGTGTGTTGAGCATATTGTTCAATGTAACTTTCATGAATTACTGAATTATGCATAAGTATTGTGGATGAATTTATAATTGGTCTTGATAACATCTTTGCAACCTTATTATGTATGTCATTCTTATATCTAATAACAAGATGAAATTGTTGTAGAAAACCCATCCACTTGTAATGTCTTGATTGTTTCAGTTTAGTTTGTGAGTATAAATATTGAAGTGGCTGATGATCTGTATGTATGATTATTTCTTTACCCACTATGTAATTTTTCACTTTTTAACACTCTGAACTAATGCATACAATTCTTTATCATATGTAGGGTATTTAACTACTGCTGATGTAATGTCTTAGAATGAAAGCATATAGGCTTCATGTGCTACATCAAAACTGCACCCATGGCATATTCACTTGCATCTGTCTCGATCTCAAATCGATGCAGAAGATCTGGTAGTGCTAGTACTGGTGCTATACTAATCCTTTCTTTCAATATGTCGAAGGCTTTCTGTTGTTTGCCTCCCCACTAAAACACCTGTTTCACACTTGTCAAAGCATGTAAAGGAGGTGCAATCAAAGAAAAGTTAGCAATAAACTTTTTCCAATATTGTGTTTCCCCTAAGAAACTTCTAACTTCTATAGTAGAATTGGGCTTAGGCCAATTTACAATTACTTTGACCTTAGAGGGATCTATCTTCAATTCACCACCCCTAAAATATAACCCAAATAATTTAAGGATGTTCTACCAAATTCACATTTTGACAATTTTACATAGATATTTTCTCTTTTCAAAACATCTAAAATCTTCTTTACATGCTTAACATGTTCATCCCATTTTCTACTGAAAACAAGAATATCATCTAAATACACTATTACAAAATCATCAATGATGGTCTAAATACATCATTCATGACTCGCATGAATGTAGCTAGAGCATTAGTTAAGCCAAAAGGCATAACCATCCATTCATAGAGTCCTTGCTTCATTTTGAAAGTAGTCTTCCATAGATCCTATTCTACACCTCTGATCTAATGGTAGCCGCTTCACAAGTCCAATTGTAAACTACATCTTTTAACTGATCTAACAAATCATCAATACGAGGAAGAGGATAATGATTCTTCATTGTGATTTTATTTAATGTTCTAAAATCAATGCAAATTCTCCATGAACCGTCTTTCTTTCGCACTAAAACAATAGGTGATCCACACGGTGATGTGATGGGTCAAATAAACCCTTGATCGAGCAACTCCTATACTTGCTTCTTTATCTCTGCATTCTCTAGAGCTGATAACATATACAATCCAATGTTAGGTAGTGGAGCATCTTGCTGCAAATAAATCTCATGTTCTATCCCTCACTTGGGTGGAAACCCTTTAGGCTCTTGAAACATAATATCATAATCGGAAACAACTTTAACTAGATTTTCTTTCTATTTAGGATTATAGCCTTGGAATGCATCAGATTTATCAATATCTTTTGCTTTTACAATCATAAGTCTTACTTGAATTTATAATTATTTTTGTCTGTCCTGAATTTATGAGAGAGAAATTATCTTTGAGTTTATAAGCCCTTATAATATATTTAGTTCCATCCTTAGTGAGTTGATACTTATTTTTAGTTTGATAGAAGATAACATTTCTATCGTACAAGTATGGACTTCCTAATAAAATTTCACATATGTCCAATGGGACTATGTCTAACTCAACCTCATCTACAAACTTTGACCCAATAGAAAAACAGAGTTTACATTATTTCTTAACTTGTAGCTTAGTTTTATCACACACCCATCCTAATGCATATGGCTTTTATGAGGTTTTGTTTCTAGAACCAACATATTTACAATTGCTTCAGAAATCAAATTAACTTGTGACCCACTATCAAATAAGGTATCAACTTTAGTATGCATGGAAACAACTCTAATATGAAATAGCTCATTTCTTTTCCTCTCATTATTATCATTATCAAAAGAATGCATAGAATTACTTGTAGATGCTTTAGAATATTTACCTTTTATACCTGCAATTGTAACCGTTGTCTCATGACTTGAGTTTGATCCCAAGTCCTTTTGAACAGCAGCAACATTCTTTCGCTTTTTACTCCCAAACTTCTTAGGCTTCAATTCTGGATGCAAATACCAGCAGTGTGCCTCATCGTGTCCTTCCTTCTTACAATGAGTGCATGAATGTTTATCCTTCTTCACAGTGTTTGTTTTCATGTCCTTCCATTTCAGTTTTTTGTTGCCTTTATTCTTTCTTTCAATAGGTTTGGATGATTTCCCAACATCTGGGGTTGCATTTTTACCTCTAGCTTCTAGATGAGCTGCTTTAGCTGATACATCATCTAAGCTAGTTGGATTAAACATAAGTATATTATGCCTCAAATAAATATGAAGACCACTTATGTATTTTAAAAATGTCTCTGGTGAGTCCAATGATATGCCTAATGTTAATGCACTCTTACAAAATTCCTGAGTATAACTTTGAACACTTTGGCCTTTTAATTGATGTAGTGTTTTCCAACTCATCTTTGCTTGTTGCATATAAGCCAAAGGATAAAATTTATTTTTAATGGTAGAAACAAATTCATTCCAAGTTGAAATGATTTTACCATGTCTTTGGAGATATGCTTGTGTCTTGCCTTCCCACCATACAAGTGTGGTTCCTCCAAGTCGAAGGATATTAAGTTGGATCTCATTCCTTTCTAAATCAACTTTCTGCACCCTGCAATATACGTCAATTTGTCTTATCCAATTATCAAGATTTTCAGTGTCAATTTCTCCATCATAAATTAGCAAATCAAATTTTACATCTAATTTGATCAAAGAGGATTTCTTCTTTTTCTTTTTAGAAGAACTAGTCTTGTGAGAAGAAGACAATGATGATGATGATGTTGGTGATGATGGAGGAGATGGTGGAGGAAGCATTCCTCCTTTTCCTTTATCTTCTTTATCTTGAGGAACAAAAATAAAAGGTTCCTCTTCTCCTTTTTCTAGTTCATGTGATGAAGTTCCTTCACCTTTACCCTTTTTAAACTCATTATACATCTCTTCCACCATTGCACTTATCATCAAGAAACTATCCAAGAATTGGGATTCTGACCCAACTGGATTTTCTTTTGTCATCCTTATTTGTGAAAGGACCCCTCCAATCTCTGGATTTCTCTCAACAAGTTCTCCTTCACCTCATCTGAGCCTCAACCTTGTAAGAATTAAAATCTCCACACAAACTTTTCAAACCATTAAAAAACTTACTACTCTAATAACACTTGATCTGTTAATGGAAAAGGTATTACAGACTATGTGTGAAGTTGCCTATGTTACTTAGTGCAATGGATCGAAAAGATTGTGAAAAACATAAACACTTAAAAAATTGGAAAACAAATTCAAACACATCAACACAACCAAATTTAATAACTTAGTTCATAAGACTTCTTGGCTACATCTCCTGGTCCTTTCAATTCCTGTGCTGACTTCTCTATTATGTCTTCGAATTTTTTTTATAGGTGTGAGCTTAGAAACAGAGTCTCAAACATGAAAATGGATCTCACCACTGTGTTTAGCTCAAGTTTTTAAGTCAAAACGAGTACACACTCGACCGTACTTGGCCACTATGACTTGGATATGACCCGGAACAGTTCAAAACCACACTCTCTCAACTTTTTTTGTGATTTTGTATTAATATGACATGTTTAGTTACAAACTGCAATAAACATGGAATCATACGATTACATTAAAAATAGAGGATAAACCAAAGGACTGGTGGGTGTGGAGTTGACCCCGACTCTCCATCCTTTTCCCAACATAGATCCTGATACCATATGATTTGATGGCTATTGCATCATTTGTTCTAGAAAGATCTCCACCATTGATCTGTCTTGCTCGATCCAACTGCTATCGAACAATCTCGCTCTCAAAATAACACCTAGGTTAATTCTTCAAAAGCACATGAGGAAAGTTGTTTCGGGATGCTATGTGTCGACCACTGAGTGGAATCACCTAGGTTTCTGAAAAATCATTTCCAACCTTTGAGGCATGCGAGAAACCATTTACGCCTTCCCTGATGGACCTCAAAGAAGTTTAGCTTATTTTGAATAACCTCATTGTGCCCATTTTCAAGGATAACCTGCTTGCATGTCTCGACGTGATATCCATCCATCTCCTTTGATCGGAAGATTTTCACTCTTGTTTTCTGATCTAATCGCCTATTATATGAACCAATCAAACATTTCCATGTCACCTTCCACGCTGACATCATCTAGAACCTATGACTCATTCTCGTGTTGCCACGTGTCCTGCTAACGTAGGCATTGACTTTTGACCTAAATCTTTAATTGGCTCTAATTTCTTCATCTAGATTCGGATTTACACACTGTTTGCACCGTTAGATTCGTATTAACGAGTACTTTGACCTGAGACTACTTTCACTTGCATTTGAAGACTTTTGATCTGGAGGAAAAACTAAATCCATTTTGGATCACACATTGGACCCATCATGAACATACTTTTTCAATAAAGGGACATGAAAACATTATGCATTCTTTTATGACTAGGAAATGATAGTTGATAGGACATTGTTCCAAATCTAGCTAATATTTGAAAGGGGCCACATAGCCTTGGTGCTATTTTATTACAAGTTCTTAGTACCAAAGTGCTCTTCCTTGGTTTTTAATATACACATCTTCTCCCACATTGAATTTCTTGTGCTTTTTCCTTTGGTCTATGTAGCTTTTCTATCTATCTTGTGTAGTTTTCAATTTTTGTATTATTATATTTACCACCTATTCCCCTTCTTGAAGAAAATTAGAGCACAATATAAAAATGTCTTCTGGATGACTCCAACTTAAGCGAGTGTGGCATTTCTTTCCATACATAGCTTCAAATGGACTCATTTTTATAGATTCCTGATAGGTATTATTATATGCAAATTCTACTAAGTGTAAGAAATCCTCCAAGTAAATGGGTCTTTCCATAACGCACATCCTTAACATGTCTTATAAAATATGGTTTGTCCTTTCTGTTTGGCATTTTTTTAGGATGATACGAAATACTAAAATTGACTTGCGTACACATTCCTCCAAGGAGTGGCTTCCAGAAGTTTGCACTAACTTTAGTGTCCCCATTTGGTATTACTACTTTCAATATTCCATGTCAATAGTAAATTTCCTTTGTGAATATGTTTGCAATATTTTTTTTTCAAATGTTGAATGTATATGTATGAAATATGTTTCCTTAATTAATTTTTTCACAACAACCATAATAGAAGCATGTTGTTTTCTGATTCATGGAAGACTGATGGTAAAATATAGAGAGATAACCTCCCACTTCCATTATGGAATGGGTAATGGCTTTAGTAGTCCAACTAGGTGTTGGTGCTCTACCTTCGCTTATTGGCACTCTAAACATTTATCCAAATACTCTTCCACCTCTTTGTTCATGGTAGGCTAATAAAATGCCTTTCTCAATGCCCTTCAGCTTTCATTATATGTGATATGTATAATTTATTACATTCTTAACATGAAACTGATATAAACCATTTAAATATATTAATAACAAAAAAAATTAATATGTATTATAATATTTATGTATATATTTTTATTAAAAATATCAAAGAATGACATGAAATCTATTCATTCCAGTCTTTAATACATTAGTATCATTATGATTTCTTGATTACTCTAATAATGCATAATTTTTGTAGACCTTGTTCTAGTGTCTCTAGATTATTTCCATTACATCTAGGTATATTAAATAGTGGCCCTTTTCCTACGAGTGAACTAATAAGCTTTCTAATTTTAATTGTAAAAGATGATTTTGTTTCTATCACTTTTAATTATGAAGACTACTTGTTTTCTTTAACTGAGTCATTGGTGTTGAGTACTAAGTTTCTCCTAAAGAATCAGCTTTATCCATTAATTTATCAACATGGGATTCATATTTTTGTTACAAGGTTGTCATCACAAGGAGTGTTGGGATAGTGCTTAAATTACTGGGACATATGTAAGACTAATAGAAAGCAAAGGCTAATAAGGAACACTTAAGAAAATACTAGATCTGATCAAAGTATGGACGTGAATAAATCATTGTGCAGAAATCATGGAATAATTTCACTCTCTCTTCAGAAAATCAAAAAAGTATATTCAATTTTACAAAAGAAACAAGCATTATTATATTACGAAATTTAAGAATAATTTATAATGCTTTTTAAATGAAATTCTCTCTAATCACTAATTACCATAATGACTCGTAAATACTAATAGTAAAATATGGCAAGGGAATTCACTCAATTACAAAGTAAATATGAATATGTGCATGTTTGAATAATAAAATTTGAGAATTCACTCGATTAAATCGTAAATATAATCATTCACAAAACTGAATAGTAAATATGAGCGTTTGCACAATTGAATCATAAATCTAAGAATTCACACAATTGAATCGTAAATCAAAGAATTCACACAACTGAATCGTAAATATAAGAATTCACAAAAATGAATCATAAATCTAAGAATTCATATAGGGAACAAAAAACCATTCAAGCGGAAAGTAATAAAAAGTAATGATACAAGGAAAATAGTGATCATTCCAGGACTTGGCCCACAGTCTCTGGAAGTTAACTGTCTTAGAGAAAATTCGATATGCTAGATTAAAAATGAACCATCTGAACTTTCATTGATATAAAAAACTAATTACAAAAAGTTCTGTCAAACCGTTAAGGAAGTTTGTTGTTGAATCACCTTTTACAGTTAGTGAGAATAATCAAAATCATCTCTCTTTTACTGGAGTTTAATTTCATTTCTATATTACAATGTATTTCTAATTTTGGAATAGTAAAGCTATCCTAAGAATCAAAAGATTCTCAAGATTTATTATTAAACTATAAAATCTGCATCATATTTATGAGATAATAGATTGTATCCTCTCTTTGACTATCACATGCACATAAGCACAAACCCTTCATGAGCATGTCACAATGAGCCCAATGGTTCTTCCAAAACTTGGTTTCTCTTTAGTGATTATAGGGATAAATGATTGTCCATCCAATATCTCATGTACATAAATTAACCTATATTGAATTAATGATATCTTAAGTATTCAAATTGACTCATTAGCAAGGTAGAATAATAAGATGTCATTAACTACTTTCTAGGGCTTTTAACTCCCGAATTATTACAATATGAACTTAAAGAACTTGAAAAAATAATTATTAACTGAAGAAACAATGGAAGGAAGAATACAAATTCGACGACCCAACATCACTCCCCAACTTACCTTTTTGCATGTCCTCATGTAAAGACATGATTAACATGTAGGAGTGTTAAAGATTAGGCTGGGTAAGGTTGTTCACCATAGTGTCGAAACCCATTTGTCTTTTATATTTCCCTTAAATCTCTAGTCTTATCTTCCTCTAAGAGTTCATATGAGGGTACAATATGGTTGCACATTTATACATGCATTTGTTCCATTTAGGTCCTTCTGGAAGGACCAAGTGAGCGTATTATTGCATTCTACTTGTTTTTTCTTGAAAATTTCTATAGTTAAATGGTTCCCTATTTTTCACCTCATTGGGGGGACATCTTCCACCTCTATTTAGAATCCTATCGGGCTTCTACTTTTATTTCCTCAAAATTCTCCAATCCATCTTGGAGAACATCATTATGAATAGGTGCAAGGGTAGGGACAACACTAGGTTGTTCCATAATCCTTTTATGCTTGATGATTGTATGCAGATGGCTCCTTAGTGCACCCCTGACCTAGAGGTCAAGATCATTTTCCCTTCCTTGAAATGTGTCATGATATTTTGACCGTCTCATATGATTCTTGGAAAAAGAAATAAAGGCCTGGAATTGTACATCGCCAATAAAGGGATTGGGGTTTTCATCCCTCTTGTCCTCTAAGGAGAATTGAGGTTTTCTCCTTCTTTTACCTCCAACATGTTTTCTAGTTTTTTCGATTGAAGTAGAAGGGATGGAAGCAATAGCTTCGGGCCCCTCTATTACAACTTTCTCGACTATGGTTGTAGGCTCATTTCGCAATGAGTGTTTTAGTAATGAGTGTTTCAGTTTTTGATGGATGCTCATTATTTCTCATGAATTCATACTAGGTTAAATCATCTTGGTTTAATTCTTTGATCACTATCAACTTTATAAGGCAGTGATGACTTAGTACCAAATTTTGGTCTTTAGCTTTACCAACTCTAATAGAAATCTCATGCAGGAGAGAATTTAGGAAGAAGGGCATGTTTATAGCTACCTTCTTCTTAAGTAATTCCAATAACTTCAGATGTCATGGTCTAACTACATCGTGCTGACCATCATAGGTAATGTAGCTATGTACTAGTTCTACTAATTCATTCCATGGTTCTAGAAAGGAAGCAACTTGATAACCTTTTTATTTTTGAACCAACACTTCAGTAATCCATCAACAACAACATTGTGCTCTACAACCTGGTATGTTTATCAATCCAATTTGCTCCTTCTGTGGTGAGGCTTGAAACATTTGCTAAGACTCCCTCATTAATTGGTATCTACCTACCATTTATTGTAATTACTCCATTGTTTGAGTTTTGTAAAAGATCTAAAGTGACCAAATTGTCGAATTCTTGTAACCAAGAGAAATACTTGATCCAGCCTACCTGCTCTAGGATTCTTTGTTCTTGTTCAGAGATTCATAGTTGAGCTGGTTTGCTTTGGATTGATCATCCACCCATATTTTTTGTCTCTAAAAAAGTATTATGAATATGTGTACCAAGTTTTAGCCAACAATTGCAAAAAATAACAATGTTCATTATCTCAATATAACACAAGTAGGCAGAATTACTTTGTCAAATGGACAAGTTTCTCATCATACATGTGATTTTTCACCTCCCCCAATAAAAATAAGGTCTAACCATGAGCTTTAGTGATATGGTAAGTCGACAACATATTACTAGATTAATTACCATGACAGGAAATGCTCAAATCAGGTGAGGTCACTAGGCGTAGTGATAAGGCATATTAAATGACGAGATATGTTGATGAAATGAGATTTGTGCAGAGTTTGAAGCATGAAAAATATTTAAAGTATGGGTAAAAGTAATGCAGACCATAGGATTACCTTTAAAGAGAAGGTAAAATAGGTTTAGAAAACTCACCTTTTTTTGTAAAAAAAATTGCATTCCCGATATCTAAGGGTAGATAATTGTTCATATAGGCTTGAATTACCACCTTAGTGTTGTAACATATTTCCATAACATTTTGGTGATCCCCCCTTTATTTATTAAAAATGGAAGTCAAAATCACAAGGTATCTATATGGCAATTCCAATTATACTTTGATACCAGAGGCAAAACCTCTTCTGCCAGTAGGTGTCCATAGCCTCAATAACATTTCCTTTTAATGCCTTGATATGACATTATTCCATTCTACTAAAAATTCACAACTTTATTTTAGAAATTTCTCAAAATACCATTGTTCTAGTGTAGTAACCAGTTACTAACAATGCCATTCACCAGATCCTAACAAAGCGAAAAATTCGACTCATAATCAGACTTGTTGTCCTTGATTAAAATATCAAAGGAAATTACCCTTGCTTGGTGACCATAATAGAAATGTCACTTTGTTTAAGTCCTATGATCATGATAGGTTGGTTCCTGATGAGACCTCCTATTCTTTTGAGGAAAATATTTTCTTAGTTTCTTGTTTTTATAGTTTTTTTTTTGTAATAATGAAAGATCAGTGAATGGGGTGGCTCATCAACTCCTTAAGTGTTAGGGATGACAGAAAAATCATTCTAATAAATTACCATTTTAAGTTGTCATTTTATTCCCACACCTTTATGTTTAAAGGAGGTAACCAGTCTATATGGAGAAAAGACAAGAACTCCCTTGGTGGAAATCAAGGCAATGTATCGTGAACAATTTATGTTACTTACAATATCAAGATTGCTAAATTTTTTTTTTTGGTAGAGATTGCAAAATCAAAATAAAATATTATTCATAAGGTAAAGATTGGGATGATATAATATTTCTCACCATGATAAAGGAAACAAATAGCTTCGAAATAATAGAAAGATTCAAGGAAGTGGTAGTCATTAGGAAACAACAAATGTAAATAAAGAAACAACAATTGTGTTATAAGGGACCAACAAATACTATAAAAGGTAACAACGGTTGTGACAAAAGGAAACAACAAGTGCCATAAAAAGGAACTACAACTATTATAAAAGGAAATAATGTCTGTTATAGAAGGAAAATCAATTGTTATAAAAGGAAACAACAACTATTATGAAAGGAGAAACAATTGTGATCAAGGGAATGGAAGTTGTGACCAAGGGAACAAAAACAATGGAACAACAACTTGTGCTACAAAGGAATGGCAGGTCTAACTAAGAGAACAATAGTTGTGTTCAAGGGAATGACAGTTGTCAACAAGGGAAAAACAATCAAATAACAACAAGCTGTGCTACAAAGTAACAGAAATGGTGACCAAGAGAAAAACAACTCAGATCAAGGGAACAAGAGCTATGAGAAAAGGAACAATAGTGTCAGAACAAGAGGTTGTGCTACAAGGGAACAACAATGATGGAATGACAATTTACGTTGGTAGTGAAGGAACAACAAGTCATGTTAAAAGAGAATGATAGGTGTGACCAAGGGAACAACGGTTGTGACAAAACAACAGTGTCGAAACAATAACATTTGCTACAAGGGAACAACAACTGTGACCAAGGGAACACCAGTGATAAAACAAAAAGTTGTGATGGTAATGATGGAGCACCAAGCTATGCTAAAAGAGAATGGAAGTTGTGACCAAAGGAACAATGACTATGGAAGAATATCAAGCTTCACTAAAATCAACACTCCCTTTTCCCTTTGTTTATTATTGTTAAAGAAAAAGCTCTATAAGTTTCACACAAAAATATACATTATGTACAATATGCAAGTATTTTTTGAAAATTCAAGGAGATGTAGCTATTGGGTTTCCTCCCGAGTTAGCTACGATCTGGAAATTAGAATCATTACTTATTTGGTGGTAAAAAGACTCTCTTGTGAGAGGCTAATAATATAAATGTAGTTGAGAAGAGAGACACTAGATTCATCAATAGTGGTTAAGATCACTGTACCATTTTTGTAGACTTCATTAATTTTGTAAGGCCTTAACCATCTCGTCTGAATTTTTCTCGCAAAATCTTGAAATCTTGAGTCATACAGTAACACCCAGTCACCTTTCGAAACATCTTCTTTTTAATGAGAAAATCATACCACTTGGCCATTTCTGGTTGAATAGTTTTTTTACGTTGCAAATCTAATAGACATACCTTGTACAACTCATTAAGTTGTTGTAAACATTGTTTTTGTGCTTCTGTGAAGTCCAGTCCTACTTCTTTTGCAATTTGAGAGTCTTTATCTTGAACGTAATAAGAAGGATAGAATCCTTACTAAAAATAAGGTGATATGTTGAATGGCCAGTAGTGTTATGCCATGTTGTCCAATAAGCCCATAAGGCCTCTAGAAGTTTAGTTTCCCAATTTCAACAATTTGCAGATACCTTTTTAGTCAAAATTACCTTCAGAACCTTTTTGGTACTTTCTACTTGTACATTTGCATGGGGGTAGTAAGGAGAAGTAATTATGTGCTTAATATGGTAATTATGCAGGGTGGCCGAAATCTTATGAGTAGTAAATTGTGACACCCCATCTGTTATTACTTCTCTCAACTGTCTGTATTACATAAAAATTTCAAATAAGAATCTAATAATTGCTTCTTCTATGGATTTTGGAAGGGCTACTGCTTCCACCCACTTAGTCACGTAATCTGTACAAACTAGGATGTACACATTTTAATTCGAAAATGGATTAAAAGGACCTACGAAGTCCAATGCCCATATTTCAAAGGGCTATATTATAAGTTGCATTTGGAGAGGCATCTTGTCGGCTTGAATAGGATGACCAATTCTCTGGAAGCTATCACAACTCTTGACATAATTTTTGGCATATTTAAATATTGTGTGCTAATAATAACAAATCTGGAGTAGTTTGTGTTGAGTTTTGTGATCAATAAAATTCCCACCACAGGGTTCATCATGAAAAGTTCTCTCTCATGCATCTGTGAATTTGAAAATCAAAGCCGATGTGGAAGAGATATTCATCTACCATCAAAATTATGCACTGCATTGAATAATCAATTTCCTATCCTATGGTGACAAACTCACTGGCAGCTTCCCTACTGCTAGGTAGTTGGCCAAATCAGCATACCAGGGTGTCTTAAGTGTTACGGAAAATAGGTGTTCATTTGGGAATTGATTGTCCACTCATGACGGATCAACATTTTATACACTCTAGACAAGAAATATCTAACGAGGTTTTATTTTCCTCAACAATCAGTTATAGTAACGTCAAACTCCTGTAACAATAGAAACCATTGAGTTATTCAACTATTAGTGATAGGTTTGTTAGCTAAATATCTAATAGGAGAATGATTAGTGTACATATAAACTAGATATCACGTTATGTAATGATGAAATTTATTAATAACATATTCAAAAGCTAAAAATGATTTCTCTATCACTCTATAATTTAATTTTGCTAGTGTAATATTTTTGCTGATATAGTAGATCGAATAACGTTTCTTGTCTTCTCCCTGCTCGAGGACAACTATTTTTTCTATGTCTGATGCATTTGATGAAATATGGAAGGGAAAATTCCAATTTGGTCCTCTTAATACACCGGCTGTTGAAACCAACCTTTTAAGATCTGCAAAAGCGACATCGCATTTTTTAGTCCATTCAAAGTCAATGTTTCCTATTAAAACATACAATGGTGTAGTTAGTTTTGAAAAATGTGCTATAAATATGTAGTAATATCCAGTGTAGTCAAGGAAACTACATACGTCAATTGGTGTACGAGGTGTAACTAACATAAGAACTACCTCAATATTGTAGATCTACTTGAATACCTACAACAAAAATGTAATGTCCTAAAACTACACCTCCAGTCATCATCATATGGAATTTTTCATGGCTAAGACATAATCTGGTAGCAATGCATAAACAGATTCCAAATTCTTTAAGGCCTAATCAAATTCATAACCATATGGGGTAAATTCATCCATATATAACTCAAGCCCTTCATTAATCAAATCAAAAAAATACTCAAGATCGCCCTCTAAAAATTTGTTGGAGCGTTACATAGCAATGGGAAACTTTATATGCAAATCTTCCCCTTGGGCCGGTAAATGTGGTCTTGCCTTGATCTTTGGAAGCAATCTGGATTTGTTTATAACCACTGAATCCATCTAGGAACGAAAATAATTTCTTCCCAACAAGAGTGTCAACAAATGGGTCTACAAATGTAAGAGGAAAATGGTATTTTTGTATAGCCTTATTCAATTCTTTGTAGTCTACATAAATTCTCCACTTCCTGTTTTTCACATGGACGACAACTAACGAAGAAACCCACTAGTTGTCCATAATGGGATATGTAAAATTGACATCTAGGAGTTTTTGTAATTCTTGTTTTACTATATCCCTAAGGTGTGGATTTAATATTCTCTAGGGCTACTAAATAGCACGATCATCTTTCTCTATATAAATATGATGAATAGATAATTGTGGATCAATTCCCTTCATATCATAACATTTCCATGCAAAATCTTATTTATATTTGCAATGAATCTAGATTAGTTTTTCTTGTTGTTGATCATCTAGACTGACATTAATATTGAGCTTTTTTCCAAGTTCAATTTCAATTGGAATTCTATTATGGACAACAGTTGTAGGTATATGATCATTATTTGGCATTTCTAATGGATCCTACTAGGCTTGATTATCAAGTATAGCTTTCACCATTTGACACGTTGGATTCCCCACAGTAGAAGGTATTTTAATGAAGCCACTAATTATATCATCTTTGGTCTGATTTTTAAATTCAAGGGCTTCATATAAGTTAGGATGAGAATGCAAATTTTTCTCCTGGTATCTGTGTGGGCGTGGCTGCTAATTTTGAACAGGTGGGTTGGGTTTATCGAGCAGATATAAGATAAGGTTTTTAATGGTTTTTCCTTTGGTATTTTTCATATTACTGGTCTAGAATCCTATATATGCATTTGTTGTCACCAACCATGGCCTTCCTAATATGAAGGGGCACCCATCTAGTCTATTCCTTGGACTAATAACCAAAAAGTGTACTAGGTATTCGAAGGAGTCCACAAAGAAAATAATGTCTTCCAGAGTACTTTCTAGCTTGACTACTGATCTGCCGGCTAACTCTAATAAGGTTAAAGTTGGTTTCAAAACTATGATACCTAGAATACCAGAGGTTTGGTGAGTTAAAATATTTATATATGCTCCTAAGTCCATCAAGGTATTTGGGAAGTTACAACCCTAGATTTGGACAACTACTACTAGATTTCCAGGGTCGTCATACTTGATAGGTATCTATTCTTCTAAGATGAGGTCGGATAATGTCCCTACAACGTGGATCATTGGTGGATCTTTAGTTTTCCAACAAGGATTTTTATTGAACAATTCTTTTATCATTTTAGCATAAATTGGAACATCTCATATAGCCTGGAGGAGAAAAATTTTTATACATAAATTATTTAATTCCCATACAATATCAAAATAAAAATGAATGGTCGGTTTAATTAATGTGAGTCTTTTGCAGAATAGGGGAGTAGAAACTCAAATTTTATTAGAACCTTGTTGCTTAATCTCTCCATTAGGAAATTTTATTTCATAAATGATTGCAGTTGGAGGAGTATGTTCTGCTACAAGGTGCTCCCCAATATGAGTTACATTATCTTCCTATGCTTGATTAGATTTACCACCTTTGGGGAAACTCATTAACCTATGAATATTTTAAAGATCTACTATGTACACATTATAAATATTTAATCTATGTTCTTGGATTTTTTTTTATTAGAGATTTCACCTTTTCAATCTCCTACCCTCTAATAGACAGGTCCTCCATAGCTTTGACTCGTTCTCCTGATGAGTTTGTAGGCTATCCCTCTACTTTGATGGAAGTTGAAGTGGAAGCTCTTGTTGTCAATGTACATGCAATCAGAACTATTGTGAGTGGAATGAATGCTAACTATGGTGAATGTTCTTTCTCCTTTAGTAGTTTTTCCATTTTAGTCTCCATCTCTTTAATTTTCCCATTTTGTTCAACGATAATATTGAACATGTCTTATTTCTCTTTCTCTAGTTTTCCAACTTCCTTGGCTTGTGGATCTTCAATGGATGGAAGCTTGAGTTTTTTCTTTAGATTTGTAATGTCTGAATTTTTTCTTCTAACGATTTCCTCTACAACTTTCACATTAATGGGATCGTATCCCAGTTTGATTACTATATCCTCTAAATACTTAATATTAGTGTATTTAGCTAATGAAGATATATTTTCTAGTTTGAATTGGGACTGAACGTTTTTTACCAAAGCATGCAGTCTACAAGATACCATTGTTTATTTTGTCAAGATTGAATACAACGTCTCACCTACTTGTTTGTGTAAGTCCATTTGATCAATGGTATGGATTTGATCAACATTGTAAGAAAAGATAGATTTATTGTAATCATTTGGATTTTTCGGAAAAGGAACCTCATCCTAGAGGAAGCCTATCTACATCTTTACTTTATTGTGTCAAAGGCAAAGAGAAGCCTATGTTGTGAGGATGTTATCTATTTCCAAAATTGAGAATAGGCGGTGGGTTTTAGGAGTTCATTTTTCTTCTTAATATCCTTATACTTGGCAAATATACTTGGTTTAGCTGGTCATGAACCAATTATCCTAACTGAGATGTGTCCAATGGCTCTTGGGAAGCTAAAGATGATGAAGATCCTATGAAAATATCTTCATACATGGTAGAAGTATAGGGGCCTTCCAAAACTATACTGGACTGTACATTTTCCTCTTGAAAGTATTCTTCTACTGGATTGGTCTTATGTCTCTTCTTGCTAATTTGAAACTCTTTCTCTTGAATTTATGTGTTAGATTATGTGATGTCGTTGTAGAGAGTACTTGTTCTTATGACTCCTGTAAACTATTTTCTTACCATTGATCCAGGCTGATATATTTTTATATTTCTGGCTTGGGAGTGTGAGTGTAGGGAGTCGTCTTCTTCTCGACTCTTAGTTTTGAAATTATTCCCAAAGGATTATATGACCAGGTGAAGCTGAGTTTGAAATTCATCTGCTTGAGGAAAATATCTACTTATTTGGTTGTTGTCCTGGTATTGCAAATAAAAGCACCAACCTGTGTTTTAATCTTTAATTGAATTTTCTTCTTGGCTACAACAAAGTGTAGCTCATCCATATTAATCATTTTTGTAATATATTCTAGTGAAAAATTTGTCATAGGAACAAATTTGGGCAACCTTAAAATGGATGCAATTTGCACCCCTACAATCTGATCTTAGTATAGTTTTGGTATAGGTAAGAGTTGCTTATCCTATTTTTCTCACTGAGGTGTGGAAATATTTTTATCTTGTGTCCTATCCTTGGCTGAGCATCACTATTCTATAGGCAAGAAACTGTATAGAATAACTTGTGTACATAATCACTAAAGGTGAATTTATTGGTATACCTCCTTACCAAGGAAGTCTAATGAATCACAGACTAAGAATTCCCTTGTTCATCCAGTTTTTGTAATGGAAATTGAAACCTATCTACCTGATGGAACAAAAACAAAAATAAATACACTAAAACTAAAGCATTCTTAAAAATCCCTTATGTAGAAAAATTTAGGAACTCTTCATGGATGGCATCTGCCAGGAATTCACAGTAATTGAAGACAAATTAAGGCTTGTGATTGTTGATAAAAATGATAAAAACACTATGATGGCTTCATAGACCCACTGATCATCTTGATAGTCCAATACACAAGAAACTGTTAAGATAATTTTCTTTGTCATTTCAGAGAACATGGAGGATGGATAAGGAGTACCTTTCTTAGGAAATTGGACATCCTCGGGTATAAATGTCTCAAGTATTTTGTCTTTGTGAAGGAATGTGAGGTTTTATTAGAGTTCCATGAGGGAATCTATTTAAAAGGGTTTGATAGAGGAAAATTTATGAATCTGAAGCATTTGGCTTATGGAATAAGGGGTAATTGTAAAAACAACATCATTATTCTAGGATACACTTGCCCTTAGATTGGGAATGTACCAGAAGTGCCACCATGAAATAAATTTAGGAAAATGATGGATCCGAGGAAAGATGAATTAGGGTAGGAAGGAATCACACGAACCCAATTCATCACTAAGATCAATGAATTTTTGTTTTAATCAGTTGTGGAGTGCGTGAAGATCAAACTCACAACCTGTTTCTGTGATTTTGTTTTCTTGATCTACCAGCAGCTAGTGGTCTAAGTCAATTATAGGGGGTGGAAGGATTTTTTCACTGTGGATTCAAATTTACCTTTAGAAGCCATGATGCAAAGAAAAGAACTGGAATACTAAAATTACCCATGAATTGGTTGGATGAATACTGGTGGCTCGATGACTGGTAGTAGTGACAGGTTGGTGTAGGAATTTATAGGGTAAGTTCCTCAGACAGAACACCAAAAGGACACTGCTCACAAACAGATCACAGATCAATACACCAATATTTTAACGTGGTTAAAACCCTCAGATAGGGAAACAGTCCACGGCCTGCACCAACGTGGCTACTACAGGAAATTTATTAATAAAAGAATGAAAATTTACATAAGCTTCTCTCATGCACGGTTAACCTACAAATGACCCTCCATGCGCTTTAAATAGAATTCATTGAGCAATCGGGTGTCAAGCCACGGATCAAGTGTCGGTAATACCGAGGAGAGAATGAACCGTCGGATCACTACATATCGTGACCGTCGGATTGTAAGTTACAAATGTACATAGTAAAGAAACACACTTTACCTAACTCTATACTAGACCAAGTTATACTTAACTATTTCCTATGTGTCGGAATATCCTAACATCCCCCCTTAAGAACAACTTGGGATAGGATTGAAGGATTTACAAATATGACACAATAGGAGAAGGAAGGAGGCACTAGAGCCTATCCCCCCTTAGTGACAACTTCCTGAACTCCAAGCATATATCGAAGTTTAGTGAACTTCGCCTCTGTGAGAGCCTTTGTGAAGATGTCTGCAACCTGATCATCTGTTGAACAATATTGCACTTCAAGAACATGGTCATGAATGAGCTTTCTGATGAAGTGCATGTGTAGTTCAATGTGTTTGTTGCGCTGATGCTGAACTGGATCTTTGCAAAGCTGAATGGCACTTTGATTATCACACCAAAGTGTAGTCGGATGCTGCTGCTGAAAACCAAACTCTGATCAGATTTGACGAAGCCACAAGGCTTCATTACTAGCCTCTATTGCACCATGATACTCTGCTTCTGCTGAAGAAAGAGAAATGGCAGCTTGTTTCTTGCAAGCCCATGTAATAGGTCCTGAACCAAGAGTGAACACATAACCAATAGTAGACTTTCGATCATCAGGGTCACCAGCCCAATTGGAATCAGTGAAACCAACCAATAGAGGAGATGCTTCAGCACTGTAATGAATGCCAAACTGAACTGTACCGCGACCATAATGAAGGATTCATTTAGCTGCTTTCCAATGACTTTCACGTGGGGTTTGCATAAACCGAGCAACAAGGCCAACAACAAAGGAAACATCAGGACGAGTATGGGTTAAATACAAAAGTTTTCCTATAAGTTGACGGTATAAGGTAGCATCAACTTCAGGGGAAGTACAAGAGACTAAAATTTTGACTCCAGACTGAAAGGGAGAAGGAGCTGGCTTACAATCTTCCATGTGAAAGAAGCATAGAAGATCACAGGCATACTTGGATTGGTGGAGGAAAATACCTTCCTTGGATTGCAAGACTTGAAGACCGAGAAAATAATGTAAATGTCCTAAGTCTGTCATTTCAAACTTCTTTTTAAGGCTAGACTTCACATGGTGAATGAGGTTGGGATCACTACCAGTGAGGATAAGATCATCAACATAAAGAACAAGAATGATAAGAGACTTGCTCTCTTTCTTGGTGTAGACAGTATTATCAGAATGACACCTAGAAAAGCCAGATTCTGAAAGAAAACTATCCATTTTGGCATACCAAGCTCGAGGAGCTTGCTTGAGACCATAAAGGGATTTCTTAAGACGACATACAAGGCTGGAGTCTGTTTGTGTAAACCCAATAGGTTGTTCCATGTAGATTTCTTCATGCAAGTCCCCATGTAATAAGGGAAAGAACAAGGTGGACAGAGTTCATTTTGGCAACAGGGGAAAAGGTTTCAGTATAATCAATGCCTTCAACTTGTGAAAAGCCCTTAGCAACAAGTCGAGCTTTATGTTTATCAACTTTCCCATATGGCCCATACTTGGTTCTGTAAACCCATTTGCATCTAAAAAGTTTGCGTCCCTTCGGTAGAGGAACAAGATCCCATGTATCATTTGCCAATAATGAACGATATTCTTCATTCATAGCTGCGTCCCAATCTGGATGGCCTGAAGCTTCTGCAAAGGTGTTAGGATCATAATTTGCTGACACTTGAGCGAGTAAAGAAGAGGCTCTTTCAAACTGAGAACGGGTACAGCGCTGATCTGTAGGATCACCGGCAAGATCACCTGCTGCATCTTGAGTAGCTTGGACCCATTTTGGAAGTGAAGGAGTTGAAGGAGCTGAAGGATGATCCTGAGAAAGTGGGGGAGGATTGTCATCCTCACTTTCATCATCTGAAGAAGAAATATGTTCAAAGGTAGAAGAGATAGAGAGAGGTGGCACATGCGCCGAACTAGGCTCGTAGGCCGATTTATTTTCATCAAACTTTACATCTCTTCTAATTATAACACTTTTGGACTTAAATGGAATAAGTCTATATGCTTTGACATGTTCAGAATATCCAACAAAGATACATTTTTCACTCTTTGGTTCTAAAGCTTTACGTTTTTCATCTGGAATGTGGGCCCATGCTTCACTTCCAAAAAAACGAAAGTGACTCACATCTGGTTTAATAGAGCTCCATGATTCTTCTGGAGTGATATTCTTTAAAGCTTTATTAGGAGTGCGATTTAGTATGTAATTTGCACAGTTAATTGCTTCTACCCAATAGTTAAGACTAAGTTCTTTAGATTGAAGCATACAATTAGCCATTTCCTTTAAGGTGTGATTCTTCCTTT
>APFE030273664.1:135859-148775 GCA_000404065.3 Pinus taeda | reverse complement strand
ACCTGTCACCATATTTTCTTTACATAGATGCTGAAGGGAGTGATAGTTTAAGTGAGCAAATCGCTCATGCCAAAGTTTTCTCACTTCATCATTATGAGCAACAAATACTGAGGGAAGATTTGATGACCCAAAGTTGTGAAACTTATACAACCTTGTGGAATCATCAGCAATGTCAGTGGCTAAAATCTGTCTAGGATCATTTAGGTCCTTAATTACAACATCGTGAGGTGAAAATTCAACGATTTTACCTTCACCTGAATGAGTTATCTGATAAACAGATAGAAGGTTGGAGGATAAGGTTGGAACACATAATACATCATTAAATTGACCATTGTCTATATGAACAGTTCCAGTCCCTATTATCACCAACACATATATTTTTGGTGTTACAATCACTTAAAGAAGAAAACATGGCTTTATTTTTGGCCATGTGATAAGAAGCTCCAAAATCAATGAGCCATTCATGAGAATGAGAGGAAGAAGAGACATTTAATGCATAGCCAGACCGAGATGCTTGACAACCACATGCGAAAAGTGCCATCCCTGAAGATGAATTTGAAGAGTGCTCCAAATTGATGTTATGCTTCTTCATTGCTGCTTCCAAGGCTTCCATCTTCTTAAAGAATTTAGATTCTAAGTGGCCATCTCGATTAAAAAAGTTGCAATGTCTATCAGTCTTCTTGCCTTTGCTTTTATTTGCCTTATCATTCTCGTGAAATGATTTTTCATTTTGAGGCTGAAATTGCTTAGGACCCTTGTTTGGTTTAGGACCATTGTTTTTAGGATATGTCTTCTTAGGATTCTTTGAGTTTGGTTGCTTCTGGGCGATTAACGCTTTCTTAGAAGAATTTCCAAGATTAAGAAGACCAAGGTGTAATGGTTTTTCTTGTTCTCTTATTAAAGAATCACAAAAAACATCGAAGGAAGGGGGCTTGTAGTCATGTCCTTGAGAAATTAAGGCTTCTCTTGTAGAACGGAAGGTGGAAACAAACACAGAGTAGGTTGGTCCGAACTTAGAAAGAATGCAATAGATAAGGGCACTATCTTGTTTCTTAACTTTAACACCTTCCAAAAGAAGTCTAATGGTCTTGAACTTGGACAAGAAATCTTCAATGCCAGAAAAATCATTGGGATTTAATGTAAGCAACTCATTTTCAAGCTGATGAGCTCTAAGTTCATTTTTTATTCCAAAAACTTTAGTAAGTTGCTCCATTACTTTATTAGGAGTATCAAGTTCAGCAATATGGAATGTAAGATCGGGAGAGATAGACATCCCTATCAACCCACATGCCTGATCTTGCCTATTTTCCCATTTGGCTGCTTTCTCTTCATGTTTTGGCTTGGTTTCTTGGCCTGTGGCGACTCGGTAAAGACCTTTACTTGTAAGTAAATCCACAATGTAGGACCACCATTGGAATTAGTTGGTGCTGTCAAGGATAACTTGGCATGAAATTTCCATTTTGACAGAAACTGAAGCTAGATATGTTGAAACTAAGTGTTCCAATGGAAAGAGCTCGAAAAATTAGGCTGGCTCAAAAAAAAACGGTTCTGAAAACAGCTTCCGGATGAAGAAGTTATGACTTTTTTAAAAAAAAGTTGATGAAGGCGCCGGCAAAGTACGGGAATGTGTGGAAAAGAAAAAAACGCTCCTTTTTCAACAAGAAGGAGATTTGAACCCAAGACCTCTACTCTCTTAAATTAGCTTTGAACCAAGTGAGCTATACAAAAGAGAGAGAGAGAGAGAGAGAGAGAGAGAAAAAAAAAATGCTCCTTTTTCAACAAGAAGGAGATTTGAACCCAAGACCTCTAGTCTCCTAAATTAAGCTTTGAACCAAGTGAGCTATACAAAGAGGGAGAGAGAGAGAGAGAGAGAGGGGGGGAGGGGGGGGGGGGGGGGGGGGGGGGGGGGGGGGGGGGGGGCTTTGTTTTCTTTTAGTTACGGATGCTTTGGATTGCGTGCTTGCTTGAGAAAACTCTTTTTCTCCCTACAAAACAAAAACACAAAACCCAACACGGACATGCAAAAAAAAGCAAGCCTTACGGCTTCAAGTTAGCTTTACCCGAAAACTAAATATTTTCCTCAATGTTTCTGATTTTCTGAGATCACACTAAGGTGCACGGAAAAGAGCATACGCATGAGAAAAAATTCTTCCTTTATGTTTCTGATTTGCCCAGATCGCACAGAGTCACAGGGCAAAGAGCATACGCACAAATGAAAGGTATAGATCCGGTAAAAAAAATAGCTAAATAAATCGAAACCAAAATAAACAAAGAGAAAATAATAGTAAACTGGAAATAAATACTATATACCTCCAGATCTAAAAAATGACGCAACTAGGGCTACCGGAAACCTTTTCGCGTAAAACGAAAGGGTTTCCTCACTCGAACAGATGCTCCCAACACAACAAAGCAGTCCTCTCAGCCTGAAAGTAGTCAGAAACATCAGATCTAGGAGATGGCAGTCGCATGCAGTTCCACCGGCTTCAGATTTGGATCAACAACAGACGCGGCCCTCAAATAGCTCTGATACCATGTAGGAATTTACAGGGTAAGTTCCTCAGATAGAACACTAAAAGGACACCGCTCACAAATAGATCACAGATCAATACACCAGTATTTTGACGTGGTTAAGACCCTCAGAGAGGGAAATAGTCCACGGCTTGCGCCAACGTGGCTACTAAGGGCAATTTATTAATAAAAGAATGAAAATTTACATAAGCTTCTCTCATGCACGGTTAACCTACAAATGACCCTCCATGTGTTTTAAATAGAATTCATGGACCAATCGGGTGTCAAGCCATGAATCAAGTGTCGGTAATATCGAGGAGAGAATCAATCGTCGGATCACTACATATCGTGACCGTTAGATTGTAAGTTACAAATGTACATTGTAAAGAAACATACTTTACCTAACTCTATACTAGACCAAGTTATACTTAACTATTCCTACGTGTCGGAATATCCTAACAGTTGGCTTGCTATCTAGTTGCAGTAACAGTAGCAGTTTTGCAAATTCAATTGTCCAATTCAACAAGGTTGCAGAAGAAAGACTTACTAAATGAGGTTTTTATTCATTTATATGCCAGATCATTGTAACAATGGAAATTTTATGTTAAACAGAGTGGGTACATTACTGAGGCCAAAATTATATCTTGAACGAATAGTTAACAGTTCAATGATAGGTGTAAGGGATGTATCACATGGTAGGAGTGGGTTGGGTAGATGAAGTGTCATGTGGCGGGGGAGCATTGGAGCAGAGCAAGAAATGATGTGCCACATGGCAGCAATGGACTAGGATGGAGTTGATACTTGGTGGTAGAGGAGTAGAGAGGAGAGTGTAGCATCAATGTTTATAATCAGGCAGGAAGAGGGAAAAGGTGATTTCAAGGGGGCGGGGGGGGTTGTGTGTTTGAAGTCATCTAGGAGTCCACATAGCCAAAAGATGGATTTTGAGGAATCAACATTTCAGACCCCCACTGTTGATTAACTAATGGAGGGGTTGGGTGGGGGGTCTAATATCTTTGCACGCCATTGATCTTTGTGGTGGGGATCACGACACTTTATTATAGCTCGATGCTTATTACAAAAAGAGAAAAAATTTTGTATCGAAACTGACTTTATTAACCTTTAATTCATCACACTGAAAGTGAAATTAATTAATTAAAAAAAATTGGTTTTGGTTGGTAAGCTCCTCCTTCAGTCTATCACTCAAATTTTTTGTCGTGAAGATGGATCCCCGTTAAGATTCGAAACATCGATAAGATGCACACAATACTGTCGATGATCTGAATCAAAAATCTCTAAAAGACATCCACAAAAGTTTAAAATCTAACATAATTAAAAACACTTTATTAAACTAATCTAATCGAGCTTAAACTATGAAATTAAATAATTAAACATATTTATTTAAATCTAATGCGACATTTAAACTAGTTGTGCATATTTCTTTTTTCTAAGGTGTATTTCATCTTATTTTTTATTTTTATTTTCCAATATATCTATTTTTTTAATTAAAGCGGCATTTGAACTGGCCCACTTATTGGGGCTATTTTCATTTTTTTATATTTTTTTATATATTTTGGTTTTTCACCTATATATACCCTTCTTTTTGTATGCCCTTTCATTTTTTTTTCTCTTCTTGGATATACTTTGTAGAATAAAACATTAGTTACAATATCTCATAACATAAAAATCAATAGATAATCATCTATTGATCCTATAAATTATAGGACCATAACAGTGGCTCCAATGGGACTGGAATCCTCCCTGTGAGGTGTCAAGAACATTATAGGTCAGTAGCCTTTATCCACTGGGTATCATTTCCTTATCCTAGAACTAAATCGATTACTTGTTGTTATTATATATATTGGCAGCAACTCACAAGAAGCTTAGGGACTTCTCTTCGGGCTCATACTCTTGATGTTGGCCATCCTCTGTTACCTTAAAATAGTAAAGTTATATTTACAATCACTTGAATGAGTAAATTATCAATTTTAGAAGAAAATATTACTTGAGTAGTCTTCCATTGACAGGTCCTCGCAGTCCTTCTCTAGTCAAGTCCTTCAGAAAAATGCATTGTTGCCTCCGAAAGCTTCAATTTCAAAGGGTCCTCTCCACAAACTATCAAATTTCCCATGCTTAGCTTTTTGTTCATTTCTTGAGTCTCATCTCAACGCAAGGTCATCTAGTTGGAAGTCATCTACATTGGTTCATCTATCATGGATATTTTTTATTTTGTCCTGAATTATCTTAGTTTTGTTGTAGACTTCCTCCCAAGTTTTCTGCAATAGTATTGTTTCATTTATCCTTCTCTATACATCATTTGGCTCGACTTGTGATTCCTGCAATATATTTGACACACGGATTCCTAGGGAAGTATGAAAAATTACATCCACTCCATATACTAATTGGAAAGGAGACATTCCAATAAACTTCTTTGGGCTAATTATGTCAGGCCACAGAGCATTTATCGACTTCTTATGCCAGGATTTTTTACTTTCCTACAACATTTTCTTAATAATGTTGACTAAAATCTTATTAGAAGACTGAGCTAACGCATTCCCTTCTAGGTAATAAGTAGTAGAGTGTCCTAACTTGATGTGATACTTGTGGCAAAAATCATTCATTTTCTTTGACTTGAAAGCAACAACATTGTCAGTAAAGATTTTATGTGGACATACAAATATGGTGTGAATATTACTTCTAAAAATTGAATGGCTACAATGTGTGTAGCTTGTATTGTTGTAATAGCCTCAATCCACTTAGTGAAGTAGTTAGTAGCTGTCAAAATCCATCTATGTTGAGCTGAAGTGTTTGGAGGGATTTCTCCAATTAAATCTAGGCCCCATTGTTGGAAAGGAACCATCTATTAGGATTTTTTTAGCTATTTTTTTCCATGTACAAATGTCCTCCATAGTCTCCTTGATGAATTTATTTTATAGGCTTGTCTACTTCATCATTCAATAAACGATTTAACAAAATACCCCCAAAATATATCCAATATATATTGTAATCTAAAATGTAGAATTTCATAGCTTTTAACTTGGGCAATATAGCTTTTGCTTTTGTTAAACCAAGAGGATATTGTAGATTTCGTAAAACAAAGCTAATATCTACATTCCAAGGAGAGGTAGCAAATTATTATGATACATGTGGAGTCACCAACTCTGTCTCTTCATCAGGTGCATCTATGAAATTTATATTTAGTGCATGGAAATTCGACTCAGTTATTAGCTTATCCAATACCTGACCTTTGATGAGCTTAGTAGGTCTCATCTCAATGTCGTATTCTAGAATAACTACAATCCATTTGCCCCTTTTCCCATTTGGATCAGTTTGTGTAAGGATATATTTTACTACAACACTTGGGACAAATGTAATGATATGGGAATGTAGAATTTAAAATCTAAAATATTTCTATGTCTTTACTAAAGAAAAGGCTTGTTTCTCCATGATATTATACTTTAATGAGGCATCCCTTAAAGATATACTGAAAACAAATATAGTATTTTCATATCATTCATGCTTTTCCTGCAACAAAACTATTGCAATAGTATGTTCATATGCAAAAGAAAAAATCATTAAATCCTTTGTAATGCTAGGACTAATCAAAACAAGAGCAGTTCTCAAAGCTAACTTTACTTCACTAAAATATTTGTTTGCTTCACTATTACATTTATTTCAATATCTTTATTTAGCTTGTTTGTAATGGCTCTCAAGATCTTGACTAGGTTTGGAGTAAATTCTTTGAGGAAATTTATCCTACTAATGAACAACTGAATTTTTTTCTTGTTCCTAGGAGCATCAATTTTAATTATGGATTTCGCTGTGTTGGGGTCTATTCTAATCCCTTATTTTGAAATAATATGGCCAAGTAGATTTCCTTTCTTTAACCCAAAAAGATTTTTTTTGGGGTTTAAGGAAATACCATATTTCCTACATTTTTGAAAACTTTCCTCAAGTGTAAGAGGTGATCTTCCTTTGTTTTGGAAAACAATGTGATATCATCCAGGAAAATTGGAATGAACCTACCTTTATCATAAACAAATGCAATATCCACTGCTCTCTGAAAATTGATGCTGCATTCATAAGGCCAAAGGGAATTTCAATGTACATAAAGGTCCACAAACATGTACTGAAAGTTGTTTTATGTTGATCATGAGGATGAACTAGAATTTGGTTGTATCCTGAGAATCCATCCAACAAAGAAATTTTGTTGGAGCCAACTACTTTATGTAATATATGATCCATTTTAGGTAGATGGTAGCTGTCCTTGAGATAAACTTTATTCAAAATTTTGAAATCTACACAGTCTTATTTCTCCTATCTTCATTCTTGTTCACACTATATTAGACACCCATTTTGAAAATATTAAGCACACAATGATTTTTGCATCAAACAAATTTTTATCTTCCTTTTCAACCAAATGTAACAGAACTAGATTTAACCTCATTAATTTCAGCTTGAAGGGTTTTTCATCTTCTCTTATGGGAATGGTATGTTGTACGATATTGGTATCATATGATTTCAGATCTTCATAGGTCCAAGCAAACACATCAGAAAATTCTTTTAATATCTTAATGTATCCATGTTTTTTTTAGTACGTAAGGATTTGGGCAACTTTACAATATTAGGACTTTCCTTAGTACCTATATTACAGTCCTCTACCTTAGCTCCTACAAGTTCTATTTTTGGTTTTTTGGCTACATCGTTGAAATAGAAAAGCTCTTCCAAAGGCAACAATCCTCTTAGAAGTACATTATCTTTTAATTGCAAAACCTCAGGTTCTTTTGGATTGTCATCATTTTTGTTTAACACTGTTTCCTTTTTATTTCATCTACATCATTATCTGTATCAATATGTACATACTCAAATCCATGTTTCTATTGTAAAACATTTTCTACCTTCTTATCAATACGAAAAACTTGCCAATATCTTACATTATCTGGTATGGCTAGCCTGTGTTTTACTTCCACCTCATATTCTCTTTTAGGATGGAATGGAATTTTTCAAGGATTGTAGAAGTAGCCAAAGCATAAGCTAAGATATTTTTCCCTCTAGGGATAAAAAACAATTGATATTTAGGGAAATATTGTAGAAAATATAGAGCTGCACTTATGTAGGCTTTAAGTCTAGGTTGTTTAGCCAAGTACTCACCTCTAATCTGGTTAATGATGACTTCAGAATCCCCTTGTATAGAAATTATTTTAGCTCCAAATCTCTTCAAAATTTGGAGTCCTAAAACCAATGCTTCATATTCAACTATATTATTTGTATATTGGAAATTAAGTTTGTAAGTATGTCCCTTTGCTATATTGGTTTGTGTGTTTGAGATGAAAACACCTATTGTTTCTTCATCCTTGCTCACAACCCCATTAAAACCCATATTCTAAAAGGCTTCTTCCTCTTCATCTTATCTCTGACTATCTATTTTTATATCCTCTTTCTTACTCAATTTGGCTTCCAAGTGTGACACTTCCTGCCCTACACATTCATCATTATACAAAATAAAGGATTCCATATCTCAATGCATAGAGTACAAGCGGTAATTATTTGGTTTCTCTTAAGTACTCACTATATATTTCATTAATGTTTCCTTGTATAAGCTTCTATGCTGACCAAAAACAAGAGCGATAGCATAGGTCATGTCCATATGCAAATTAACATGTAACTTTTCTCCCCTTGATCTTGATAGTAACATTCCGTACTTGGGAGTCATGCTTACTACTAAAATGTCCATTACTAGACTCTTTACTGGTATTTGGGCTAGAGTGACACATAAGTCTTTGATGAGACCTAGGCATATTAGTTTGCTAAACTGAAAAGAGTACAAATATTTGTAAGGCCTTGTGATGTCTAAACCAAGTTTTTCCATGATATCTCTAGGCATTATATTGTGAGAAGCACCAGAACCAAGCACTGAATTATGCAGAATCTTGTCATGAATGTTTAAACTAATATAGAAAGGTGACATAGTTTCATCTACCCTATTTCCATGAATACTATCAGTGGAGAAGGTAGTCAACAAATTTATTGAGCCATCTTTGTGAAAGACTGTGTCTAGTAAGCAAGTTGCAGAGGCAGCCAACCAGCCCATTGTGCAAAAAGGAGAAGTCTCTACCATTTTTCATGCCTACAAGGAAGGAACAAGGAACATGGAGCCACATCAATAGAAGGCCCTTTCCCGTTGATCAGGAAAACGGTGAGAAAAATTCAATTGAAGCCCACTGCCAGAATCAGAGGTCAGTGAGCATTGAGAGCTTCCGATCATGTAGTTTTGTGAGCAATGGTCAGTGAGAGTTGAGCCATTAACATTGAGCAAGAAAACCAACCGCTCTTTTGTGAGCCATTAACATTGAGAAACCAAACCAACCACTCGTTTGGTGAATGAGGAAGAGGAGGTTGTTGCTGGTGTCATGGAGAAAGAAAGTCCAAGATGTGGGCTTTTGCAAACCAGTGTGGTAGAAGTAATCAAATCAAAAAAATATGGGTACAAAATCACAACATTGTTTCTCGCTATGGAGGCCGGGTAATTGTTAATTTTTTTTTACAACAATTCTTTTTGAATGAATATGAAGTAGGTTTTGAATTATTTCTTTTTTAAGGGAGAGAAACAAATTGTATTGAATAAAATTGAATAGCATTTAAAAAAATTTTGAAATTTAAAAATAATGAATGGTGAAGTTTTTTTTTTAAAGGAAGGAAACCCTTGCGAAACCCTAGCTAGAAGAGGAAAAAATGAGAAAAAAAAAAATTGAAAACCCTAGCTGGAAGAATGGACATCAGAATATTCTTTTTTAAGAAACACTAGTTGAAAGAAGAAAATCCTAGGAGAAAGGATGTGTAGGAAAGAAATGGCTAAAATAACAAATGCAAAGCTCAAGGTGGAGAAGTTCGCTAACAAGAACTTTGCTTTGTGGAAACTAAAATTTAGAGATTTTTTTGTGCAACAAGGGTTGCATAAAGCATTAGACGGCATTGAGAAAAAAACCTGCTAGCATGAAATATGATAAATAAGAGGACTTGTATGCCCAAGCTCTCAATACCATCAGATTGTTGGCCTATGAAGTTCTCTTTAACATCGTTGAAGAGCATACAACTACAGGTTTATGGGAAAAGCTAGAAAAATTGTATATGACAAAATTGCTAACCAACTGAATTTATTCAGAAGAAAATTATAGACTCTTCAGATGAAGGAGGGTATAAAAGTTTCAGAACATTGAAACGTTTTTAATATACTTATTTTCCATTTATTATAGGAATTTACAAGGTAAGTTCCTTAGATAGAACATCAAAGGACACTGCTCACAAAGAGATCACATATTAGTACACCAATATTCATGATGTGTTTAAAACACTCAAAGAGGGAAATAGTCCACGACCTGAGCCAACACAAACCCTTCATGTAATTTATTAATGTAAAATAAATAAAATTTACATAATCTTCTCTCATGAATGGTCACCTAACAAATGATCCTCCATTCTCTTTAAATAGAGATCATGGACCCATTGGGTGTGAAGAGATGGATCAAGTGTCGATAATACTGAGGAGAGAGTAAACCATTGGATCAATTCATGTCCAAAACATATCGTGACCATCAGATTGTAATTTATAAAATGTACATACTAAAGAAACACACTTTAATTAATTATACACTAGACCAAGTTATACTTAATTATTTCCTATGTGTCGGAATATCCTAACATCCCCCCTTAAGAAAACTTTGGGATAGGATTGAAGGAGGTAAAAATTTTACACAATAGGAGAAGGAAGGAGGAACTAGATCCTATTCCCCCCTTAGTGACAACTTCTTGACCGACAACCATAAATCAAAGTTTAGTAAATTTCTCCTCTGTGAGAGCCTTTGTAAATATGTATGCAACTTGATCATTGGTTGAACAATATCGCACTTCAAGAAAATTGTCATGAATGGGCTTTCTTATGAAGTGCATGTGTAGTTCAATGTGCTTGCTTCGCTGATGTTGGAATGGACATTTTAATAGTTGAATGGAACTTTGATTATCACAACAAAGTGCAATCTGATGTTACTGCTAAAAGACCAAACCCTAATAGGATCTAACAAAGACACAAGGCTTCCTTACTAGCCTCAACAACACCATGATACTCTACTGCTATTGAAGAAAGAGAAATGGAACTTTGTTTTTTGCAAGACCATGTAATAGGTCCATAATCTAAGAGTAAAAATGTATTTTTGTTGGATATTCTGAAGATGGCAAAGAATATATACTTCCTCAACCGAAATCCAAAAATGTTATCACTAGAAGAGATGTAAAATTTTCTGAAAATATATCGGCCAATGGACCTAGTTTTCCAGATGTTCCACTTCTCTCTGTCCCTTCTAGTTATTAAAATATTTCTTCTTCATATGATGAATGTTGGCTTGTAGGGGCCTGACCTAGGTTCAACGTTTGTTAGCCAAACAATCCCTACACTACTGGCCCATTCGAAATCAACCTGCGGAGTGCGGACCGAAGTCTTGCTTGAAGTAGTATGGGGGGATGCTAGAAACAAGTTTCTGCACCCTGAGATAGTCATGATGTCAGTTTATTCCTTCTATTCCTACTTTCGCACAGGTCATTAAGTTATAGGTCTCTATCTGCATAGCCCCTTATTCCTCCATTTGATACCTTCACGAAAGGGTATGACTGACCTTTATGTAGCCCTAACCTTCATTTCATATACTGTTGCACTGCTAAGGCTACTAAACAACCATAATTAGCACTGTGTAAAAATATATCCTTATTTGTGTTCAATTATCCAACGTAATTACATACATTCATGCATCACATAAGAATTATAAATGAAATTCATACACAACATGACAAGATGCATTAACTGGAACAAAGACACAAAAATTACAGAATATTCCTCTTTATTGATATCTTCAAGTGATTACAGACTCTATCCGCCCTGCATTGTAAGGGTCCGCGCACTCAGTGGCAGACTTCCACCCTAGGCCTCTGCGCACTTAGCTGTAGAGCGTCTACTTATGTTACGACCCGAAACTTAGACTTCATACTTCAAATCTATGACTATCTTAGAGACTGTTGAACTACTTAGAGCTTACTTACTTAGCTCTTTTTATACAATCCCATGGTCCGCAGACCCTGGGTATATCTTTTACGCCCGACTTTAATTTACAAAAATAACAGCGGGAAACCCTTTATGACTCATGACACCTTTGCACTCTGTGACCACAAAATGCAGAGTCTTTACTAGTTTATTACAAAATTCGACCCAAAACATTGGCTTTTAGTCCCAAAACTGTTCTTGGGGGATCCCGTTCCCAACAGGCCCCCAACACAAACATTGTGACTCACCCTCCAGTCACTCATCAGGTGCATAGACCTTTGTGGGAAGCCCTTCCAGCTCAGCTCGTATCGCTACAACCTCAGCCCTGCACTGTATGTCTACCTGCTTCACGTCTTCAACCATCTGCTTGGTCACTACTCCTGAACTGTTGGCCTGAAGTTAAATTTGCTGAGTGGCTTGTAGAGTCACGAGCTTTCCTTCAACAGAGCATGTCACAGTGTAAGCCTCATCCAGACATGGCTTCAATCTTTCCTTCATCACTTCTTCCTTGTGCAATGCTGCATCCACATGTTCTTTTAGCTCTTGGCCTCTTGCAGTTTTGCTAGTCTTTGTGTCAGCGTGATGTTTCTCATTGTGACCTTGACCTCAACATAGCATTGTTGTAGCTCACACACTTCCATCTCTAGTCAGTACATTGGGATCCTCCTTCAAGCTTGTTAGGATGTCAAATGACTGCTCAAAAAGTTGCGTGCAGTCTGCTACTACACTGTCCACCATCGCTACTTCTTCTTTGAAAATGGTTGTCACCCACTCCTTCACTTCTAGTGGAGTTGAAGGTTGGGCCTTCAACTCTAATTGAACCTTCGCCATCCGAGTACGAGTGTCACACACCCCCATAGCCATCTTGCAGATACACACCTTGACTAGCTTCTCCTTAGGAATGGCCAACTCTGTGAGCATTCGGTATGCCTCCCGATGACCTGCATAATGTGCTTGTTCTGATTGGTCACCTCGGTCACAGTGGCTATGGTAGAGTCTTGCTATAGTGCCATCTTCTCTTTTTTGATATGTTGTTCACTCATCACCTGGAGGGCGCGATGCTTATAGGCCCTCAGGTCTATAATCACTCCATCCTGCAAGAGGTGGAGCGCTTCTCCTAGGAGCACTGCTAGATTCAACCCTACTCCCTTTATGGTGCTGTTAGTGGGCCTGTTATCTTCATTATCCATGGTCAATTCTCCATGAAGTAGCATTATTGCACTGGAGGCCTTTGTGTGCAGCATCTTGGCAGCCTCTGATAAAATAAATTAAAAATAAATAAATAAATAAATAAGTTCATTACATTATATAAAATAAACTTAC
>APFE030273664.1:76892-135839 GCA_000404065.3 Pinus taeda | reverse complement strand
AAAATTTAGGAATTTATTTATACTCAGGTCAAAAGACTCTTCTCTCAAAGAACTATCATTCATATTCTATCAAATTTAGTCCTCATGATGGACCCCCTTTGGGGTTTGAAACGTCGACAGAATGAACAAAATACTGTGGATAATCCAGATCATGCTACACCAAAAAACTACCACAGAAGCTTAAAATCTAACAAAAATGGTATTCTCAAGTTGAATGTATTGACTTTCATGATATTTTTATATAGTCATAGAACTTGTTTATATTCATACTGTGTGAGAACTAACTACATTTTTTAACCTTGAGTTAGAATAGTTAGATGTTAAAACAACTTTTCTACATGGTGATTTGGATGAAGAGATATATATGGAACAACCAAAATGTTTTGTACAAGGTCACAACATAATTACTTTACAAGCTCATGTAATCAATGTATGGCCTAGGGAAGTCTCCCACGAAATGGTACAAGACGTTTGAGTCCTTCATGGTGAGCCTGAAATTTATTAGAAGTGAGTATGATCATTCTATATACTTCAAGAGTTTCATTGTCATATTCATTATCTTATTTTGTATGTTGACGATATTCTTATTGCAAGAAAAATCGTGGAAGAGATAAACAGGTTAAAATCTTAGCTTTCTAGGAAGTTCAATATGAAGGATCGTGGAGTAGAAAAATATATATTGGGCATGGATATACAAAGAGACAAAAAAAATGGAAATCTTTGGTTATCAAAACCGAAGTATGTGGAAATATTACTAGAAACATTGGGTGTGAATAGTTTGAAACTTGTTAATGTTCCATTAGCTTCTCATTTTAAACTTTCTTTGGTTTTGAGTCCTAAAACTGATGAAGAAAAAAGATATATGTCTCATGTACCATGTGAAAATGCTATAGGAAAATTAACTTATGGGATGGTATCTATAATACCCGACATTTCACATGAATTTGGAGTTATCAGCAGGTTCATGGAAAATCCAGGTGAAGAACATTGGCGAGCAATGAAATGGGTGCTTCGGTATTTAAGAGGCACAAGTGACCATTGCATAATCTTTAATGCTAGTGAAGGATCAATCTAAGAATATGTGGATTCTTGGAGGTGATTTTGACAAAAGGAGATCCACTATAGGTTATGTATTTACTCTTACAGGTGGAGCAATTAGCTAGATGTCAAATTTTCAAGAAATAGTTACATTGTCCACTGCCGAAGAAAAGTATATAGCTTCTTCACATGCAAGTAAAGAAGAAATGTAGTTAAAAGGTATACTTGACAAGATTGGAAGGATGCAAGAGAAAGAGAATGTATTTTGTGACAATCAGAGTGCTATTCATTTGGCTACAAATCCAACTTATCATAGCAAGACCAATCAAATTGATGTAAGGTAAAAGTTTATGCGACATGTGATCGATGGCAGAAAAGTAGCTCTCAAGAAAGTCTATACACGGGAGAATTTTGCATACATATTCAAAAAGTGAGTTAGAGTAGAGAAGTTGCAATGGTGTTTGGATTTTCTTGGATTTCAGAAGATATGATGAATGGGAATGGGCAAGGGATTAGGAAAATTGTTGTAAAGGTGGATTATGTTGAAATATGACAATAAAATGTAATTATGGGTAAAATCTGTGAATTGTTGTCAGTTAGTTTTGTAATGGGATTCATAATGACAAGGAGTTATGTAACGAATTTCCCATATTGATTGGGATTTCCTAAGATCATGGAGAATCATCTTTGATTAATAAATATTTCCAATCCCTTGCCCCGTGGAGGTTTCCTTAACACATTGTCAAGGTTTTACTATGTAAATTCGTTGTGTTTACTGGTGTACTTTTATTTCAGTTTCCTATTTAGTTTCTCTATATTTATTTCTTGTTTAATGATCTCTTGAGACTAACAACTCCATGATAGAATTTTCGTATCCTTGATTATGATCATATGACTCTAAAGGGGGAACTTCTGGTTACGATATCAATAATAGATCTTTCTCCTCTTTAGTTAAGAAAATGTGGTCAATTTCACTTTCCTCAAATAAGTTTCTTTGATTTTATTCGTGGTCCTCTGGTAGCTCAAATTATTCATTTGAATCTTGGAAAGGAGCTATAATTTTATGCTAATTAGTTTGGCCTCTCTATTCTCTCTATTTTATTTGAGGTGAGTTTCTCCTAAAACGATGATTTCTAATTGGAGGGCCATCTTGATTTTGTCTTGGAGAAGCCCTATCAGTTAAACTTATCCTTTCCATAATTTTCTCCATTGTTTTAACTAATGTATTCAACTTAGAATCAAAGGAGGAAGAAGAAGGTTATTCCTCGATAGTGACTCTCCTCAAGGATAGCATGATTTATTTACCTGAGTTGGTAAGACATATCTAGATCAAAACCATATGGAAATTTGATTAGAGCTAGTCCTGGTGGGGGTTGTATAGTAGTTTGGATAGAATTGTAAATATTATTGAACCTAGTGCAATAGTATTGGACAGTTTCTCTAGGGGCTCTCTTTATACTCCCATATTCAGCGAATATTTGGAGAGGATTCTTCTTTAATTTCCATATTCTGAAGAAATTTTGGTGAAATTATGTGAGATCTAGGATAACAAAAGTTAAAAATGGTTTAAACAACTTCTTAACTTCTCGTGTGAGATTTTGGGAAAATAGTCTCAACTTCACATTGTCATGATCAATTTCTTGCAAATATAAATAATCATTAATTTTGTCTATATGTTGTTAAGCAATGATTTTCCCTGTGCCATCAATTGAGGTATTCTACTCTGGTAGCCTCGTGGCATGCCATTGAGTTGTCCAGGAAAAACCAAGGGGGCATAACGATATGCCATGATAAGTAAATGAGAGGAATATGTAATGACAACGGATTTGGATCTTGAAGGTATTAAAGGGGGTGGGATGGTACTTTATTGTTGATGTAATGGTGGTAGGGATAGTGGATGAAACATGTACACTAGTGATAGGAGGCATTTCTAGAGGTGTAGTAGAAATAGGGGGAATCTCTCGAGGTATAGTAGTACTAAGTGGAATTGCTAGCGGGGTTGGTGATGAAATAATAGAAGAAGAAGGTGAATATTTAGATGATTGAAGAGATTTCTACATAGCCTGATCTAATTTGGTTACAAACACTTCAAGCTTGTTAAATTGTTTGATGACATCATCATCAGAGTCTGTATTAGCAAGTTGATGCTTTGAAATGTAATGTTTTAAAATGCTTTCATCAAAAATATCTTTAGGTACAAAGATGCCTGACTTAGTACAAAATAGGCTATGTTCAAAAGCTAAATCAAACTCAATATCCTTTACAGTTACTAAACATTCGCAGAGAGAATTAAGTGTGGGAAGTGGGTTATTACTTGCTTGGATCTCAGTTAAACTCTCCTTTTTGAGATTTTTTTTAGGATTATCTACAATTTTTGGTAGTTTAGGATCTTGATTATCTCTAGTGTATATCTGTTTAGGAGTAATATATACAATATTATATTTACAAATATAAAGTATGTACAACTTTAAATGGAAAACGACCTTAAAGAAGATCCATTCATAGTCACACACTTGGAATAACCTTAAACTCTAAAGTTGAATTTACCTGGGAAAAATTGAATTCATATCATATTTGTTTGAAGTTCCCTAGTATGGTCCCATAATGTTATCATTCCTAATTTCCTAAGGTTGTAAAAGAAATCTATAGGTAACCACAAAACCACTTGTAAGCTTAGAGGCTAGCCCTTCTAAACTCAGAGAGGGACCTCTCTATTGATTTTAGATTTGTTTTTTTGAGATTTTAGGCTAGTTATTAAGTTCAAAGTTTGGTTTTTTCAAAGGCTTGGTTGAAACTGCAAGGAAATTCCAATGGGAAATAAATTCATAATGTTTAGGGTGATCAAATACATGAATGTTAGAACAGATGTAATAGGGAAAGGTAGGCATGACTTTGGATATTTAGAGAATTTATAGAGTGAAGGGGAGGAAAATATTTAGATTCAATTAAAAATAGAGAATTTTGGAATGAATTCCATATTTAATTTGAGTTTGAAAACACATTATTATTTATAATCCCGAGAATAGTGCATTAAGCAGTTCTATCCCTTATTTTTCTTTAAACAATACTAATAGAAAAAACATATGGAGAAACAAAGAAATAACAATTATAGAAGAGGGAAAACATCACCAATTTTCCTGACACATGAATCTTGGAACAAATTTTTGTATTAATGAAATGATGACTTTAGCTCAGTACACAACTTTATATCAAATATCTTCTTTCTTGGTACAAGATACAACCCTTTGTACTTCAAAGTATCAAGTATTTATACAAAACTTACCAAAATATATTGATTTTAAATATCAATGTTTTCCTTAGAAAATGTCCTAAAAGACTATTTACAAAAATAGTACAGAACTATAGCCAAATAAATCTGTTGTAGCTCTTTGGCACTATCTTCAAGGATTTTGGTGCTCACTTGGCCTAGAAAATTTCTTCTATGTTGTTAAAGACGAACAACTATTTTTCTGAAGTAATTGACATAGTTGATCCTGACATCTGTCTTCATCTGGCGTGGAGAATTTTATTAACTTTATGTATTTTTCAGCCACCTCAGTATATTTTTTGAAGGTGGGCTTGATTACAAACAGGTGTTTTATCTCATGTTTGATAAGTAAATCAAAATTTAAACCTTCCATGAAAGCTTTTCCTGTGAGGGTTCCCTTCATGGTATAAAACTTTGACTTATCACTGGCTATGGAGTATAATTTATGTTGATAATCATCTACCTGAACTAGTTTATCTCTAATTCATTTCAACTGTGGAAGCCCCTTTTGATTCAGTACATGGAATTTTTTGTGAAATTTAGGAATGTTGGCATCCAAAGTATAACACTTGTTCTCTAATTATAACATCAAATTCCTTTTTGTAAGAAGTCTTATGACTTGAAAGATTGTCTTCGTCCTATCTGCAATCTCAAATTCCTTTAATCCCTCCTTTCCCTTTGAATTTAGAATCCTTATTACTGCTATGGCTTCACCTGGTTTCTGTCCCGAGCCTTCTTTTATTTCTTCAATAACTTCTTTTTTATTACTGCACTAATTCCTCCTCCTTGAAAATTATTTCAATGGAAGACCAAATTTCAGCCATAGCTTCATTTATTTCCACCCAAATGTTTTCCTTTGCCTGTGCAATTGTCTAGAGAATGGCAGATTCATTTCCAACAATTAAATTCTCCAGGTTAACCTATGAGTATTTTGAATCTCTACTATGTACACATTATCAATCTTTAATTTCTGTTCTTGGAGTTTGTTCAATTAAGCTTTCATCTTTTCAATCTCCTCCCCTCTGATAGATAGGTCCTCCATAGATTTGACTGGTTCCCCTAATGATTCTATATACTGTCCCTTTATTGTGATGGTTTTTGAAGTGGAAGCTCATGTTTTCGATGTACCTGCAATCAAAATGGTTGTGAGTGGAATAATTGCTAACTATGTGCACTATTATTTCTCCTTTAGTAGTTGTTCCATTTCAATTTCTATCTCTTTCATTTGCCCATTTTGTTCAATGACAATATCGAACATGTCTTCTTTCTCTTTCTCTAGCTGTCCAACTTCCTTGGTATGTGGATGTTTAGTGGATGGAAGCTTGAGTTGTTTCTTTAGAGTATAATGTCAAGATTATTTCTTAAAATGATTTCCTATGCAACTTTCACATTACTATGATCATATCCGAGTTTGATTACTACATCCTCTAAAGACCTAATCTTAGTGTCTTTAGCTAAAGAAGATATATTTTCTAGTTTGAATTGCGACTGAATGTTGTTAGCTGAAGCTTGCATCCTACAAGCTTCCATTCCTGAATTTGTCAAGGTTGAATACAACATCTCACCTACTTTTTTGTGTAAATTCATCTGATCAATGGGATGGATTTGATCAACATTGTAAGAAAAGATAGATTTCTTGTAATCATCAGGATTTTTGGGAAAAGTAACCTTGGCTTGGAGGTGTTGGGTGTGGAGCCTAATTATCTTCCTTATTCATAGGTATCACCATGTTAGACCCCGTTTCGTAATGTGGCGGTAATTCCGCCTAGAAAATGTACACTACTAGGGGGACCCATGGGGGTCGACAATGATTATTTTGAGCCCCTACTGGTGGGGGATCGGGGGTAGCACTCCTGAAGCTAAAAGTAGATGTAAAATTTCTTTGTAAAATGTTGAAATTTCGTAGTCAATATGGGTCGTTCATTAGGTGGAGATTTGATGGTAGAATTTATGTTTAATTTACGGTTTTTTTTACCTAGAAGGCAACCCCTCACTATATATGAGGGAATTGTATTGCATCTATGTAGATCTGGATTTTGAGTGTGAAAGAGAGAGGATGTTATGTGAGAGCAAAGAGGGAATTACAATGGATTTGATGTAGTTTGTATCTCTTCAGTTTTCAAGATAATATAAAAGGAAGGACTAGCTGTTTCTCCGTGGATGTAGCCCAAATTGGGTGAATCACATATATCCATGTCTCTCTCATTTTATGTGTTTTATTTGTTTATATTTCTACAATATATTTTATGTGTTCCATTTCTCTGTAATATATAATTTTTTAACACGAGCAAGGCTATCTACATATTTCCTTTCTTTGTGTCAAGGGAAAAGAGAATCCTATGTTATGACGATGTTGTCTGTTTTCAAAATTGAGAATGGGTCGTAGCATTTAGGGGTTCATTTTTTTTCTTAATTTCCTTATACATGGAAAATATACTTGGTTAATCTTGGTCATGAACCAATTCTCCTGATGGATATGTGTCCAGTGGCTCTTGGGAAGCTAAATACAATGGAGATCCTGTGAAAATATATTCATTCTTGGTAGAAGTATAGGGACTTGTAAAAAATATAGTGGACTTTACATTTTCCTCTTGAGAGGATTTTTCTGTTGGATTGATCTTTTATCTATTCTTGTAAATAGAAAACTATTTCCCCTAAATTTATATGACTGAAGGGAAAACATCCTCCCTTGGTCATTTTCCCTACTTCTCCTATGGTGTTGGAGTCTGTGATGTCGTTGTAGAGAATACATGTTATTGTGCCTCCTGCAAATTATTTTCCTGCCATTGATCCTGATTCATATATTTTCCTATTTTTGGTCCGGGAGTATGAGTGTAGGAAATAGTCTTCTGCTCTACTCTTAGTTTTGAAATCATTCCAAAAGGTTCATATGACCAGGTGAAGCTGAGTTTGAAATTCATCTGCTTAAGGAGAAGATCTGCTTCTTTGGTTGTTGTCTTGGTATTGAAAATAAAAGGCCCAACCTATGTTTTAATTTTGAAATGAGATTTCGTCCTGGCTGCCACAAAGTGAACGTCATCTGTATCAATCATTTGTCTAATATTTCTAGTGAAAAATCTCATAGGAACAAATTTGGGCAACCTGTATGGAGGCAATTTGCACCCATAGAATTTGATTTCAGTATATTTTTGGTACCGGTACCAGTCACCTACCTCGTTTTGATCACTTAGGTGTAGAAATATTTTTATCTCAGGTCCTACTCTTGGTTGAGCATCACTATTCAATAAGAAATCAAATATATACAAGAATTGGTCTACATAATCACTAAAGGCGAATTCATTGGTATGCTTCCTTACCAAGGAAGTCCAATGAATCATAGACTAGGCATTCCCTTGTTCATCCATTTTTTGTAATGGGAATTGAAACATTTCTACCTGATGGAACAAAAAAAAATACACTAAAATAAAAGCATACTTAAAAATCCCTTATGTAGAAAAATTTAGGAATTGTTCATGGATGGCATGTGCTAGGAATTCATTGTAATTGAAGAAAATTGAGGACTTTTCATTTGTTGAGAAAACTAATCAAAACCCTATGGTGGCTTCATCAACCCACTGATCGGATTGATATCCCAGTAGACAAGAAAATATTGAGATAATTCTATTTTTCATTTCAGGGAACATGGAGGATGGATAAGGAGGCTTTTTCTTAGGAAATTGGACATCCTCAAGAAGAAATGTCTCAAATATGTTGGATCTATGAGGGAAAGTGAGGTTTTTGTAGAGTTCCATGAGGGGATCTACTGAAAAGGATTCCATATAGGTAAAGTCCTGAGTCCGAAGCATTTGGCTTATCGAATCAGGGGTAATTTAAAAAAAAAAATCATTATTCTAGGCTACAATTTCCCTTTGACTAGGAATGTACCAAAACTAGCACCAAGAAATAAATTTAGTAAAATGATGGGTCTAAAGAAAGATGTATTAAGTTAGGAAGGAGTCCCACAAACTTAACTCATCACTAAGATCAATGAATTTTTGTTTTAACCAGTTATGGAGTTCATAGAGATCGAACTCACAACCAATTTCAATGATTTTGTATTCTTGATCTACTATGGGCTAGTTGTGTAAGTCAATTATAGGGGGAAGAAGGGTGTTTTTAACTATGGGTTTGGATTTACCCTTAGAAGCAACACAGGAAAGAAAATAACTGGAAACTGTAATTACCTGAGAATTTTTTGGATGAAGAATGGTGGCGCGATGATTGGTAGAAGTGACAGGTCAACTTGCTGAGTGGTTGCAGTAACAGTAGCAGGTTTGTGGATTCAGTCATCCAATGAAATCAGGTCATAGAATAAAGGCCTACTGAATGAGGTTTTGATTCATTTATATGCTAGATCATTGTACCTATAGAAATTATTTGTTAAATGAAGTTGGTTCGTTACTCGGGCCAATATTATATATCGAATGGACAGTTAACGATTGAATGATAGGCGTAATGGATGTACCACATGGTAGGAGCGGGTTGAGAAGGATAAGTGCCATGTGATAGGGAAAGATTGGAGTGGAGTGGGAAAGGATTTGCCACTTGGAAATAGTGGAGTTAGTAAGAGGTGATAGTCAGTGGGAGAGGAGTGGAGAGGAGAGTGTAGAGTCAATGATTATCGTTAGGCGAGAAGAGGGGAAAGGTGGATTTCAGAGGGGAGGCTAAGTGGTAAGAATTTTTAGGTAGGGGGAGGGTTTTTGAAGTTATCCAAGGAGTGCCACATCACCAAATATGGATTTAGGGAATCAAATTTTTGGAAGCCCCCCCTTGATTAGCTATCAGATGGGCAAGGGGGGTTTCGAAGTCATCCCTTGCCTTCGATCTGGGTAGGCAGGATCACGACCCTTCATTGTTGCCTGACACTTATTAAAAAATGAAAAAGAAGTGTCTCTTTTGACGTGATGATTTTCTCCTGTTCTGAATCCTTGCTGGGGCTTAGTTTTGAACTGAGCTTTGCCTTCTTCCTATACATGATTTTGAAGCTTTCACTAAAAATCTCAATCCCTGAAGGTGAATCTTCTTCTTTTATTCTCTTTGTTGTTTTCTCCTATGTGATAGGAGTCTGTACTATGGAGGATGACACCAGCTACTCCTTGACCTCATGTAGGGTGTTCTCGGTCCATTCTAGCTACTCCTTGACCTCTGGCTTGGTTGTGTGAGAATAAGTAGTAGGTTCGTTTTCTACTCTTAACTTAGAAATGATCCGTAATGGATCATATGACCAAGTGAAACTAAGGCTGAACTGCATCTCTTTTAGTAGCTTATCTACTTCTTCATCTACTGCCCTGCTGTTGCAAATGAAAGTTTTGATTTTGAATTGGGATTTCCTCTTAGAAGCTACAAAGTGAATCTAATCCATATTGAGCATTTTCCTTTTGTACTCTAGAGAAAAGATCCTCATTGGGAGGAATTTTGGTAGCTTGTAAGGGGCAAGTTCACAACCAAATACTCTCAGCTTTGTGTAATTTTGATAAAGATACCAATCCCCTGTCTGGACTTGGTCTGATAGCTACAAAAATTTCCTAACTTTTTCATGGATTATTGGCTCTATCCTACTGCTTAGGAGACTGACTATTGGATGTACAAACATATGTATGAACTTTTTGTATGAAAATTCCATTTGTTCCTTCATCACCAGTGTAGTCCAAAATATGATTGACTACTAATTTCCTTCTTCATATAGCTTTTGTAAGGAAAGTTTGCGGTTGTCTCCCTGAAAATATAAAAACATATAAACTAACACAGAAGCGTATTTGAATACTTCCTCAGTCTAGAATTTGATAAACTACTCATGGATAGAATCTGCAAGAAATTAGCTAAAGCTAAACTGTAGGTTTTAACCCCGTACAGAAATTACCTGCATACAAATTCTAAATCACAGGAAATAAAAATGCGAGAGCATAACACAAAAAACACATATACACAGAGATTTACCACTGGATCTCAAAACCGAGACTACCAGTTTGATTTTTCATTATATTCCTTTCAATGTTACAATACATATTTATACATGCCGAAGCATCCAATACCATGGACCGAAAACCATCGCGTCCAAAACCATGGACCGAAAACCATTGCATCCAAACAAAATGTTCAAAAATAATGCACAAAACCATAGGTGGGTTCACCCAACCTAACATAGGGTCCAAAACCAAAATTTTCCGGGGCGCTGCCCCGGACCCCATAAACTAGGGTTACGGGTACCCCTCAAACCCCTTGTTAACTATGTGGAAAGAATATAACACAACCCAACACTATCAACATAATTCATGGAATGTGAATAGAGGAACTGAAGTCGAACATCCACGAAATCACTTGATCGAAATCCAATGATGTGAACTTGTCGTTGAGTGCGAAGAACTTGCCATTAAAGCACTCAAGCACTATGGTACTGGAAGGGAGTCTCTCGATCAACTTCCCAGATAATGAGCTGATGTTGACCAAAAGTATTCATGTCGAAGGAGGGCCATAATGAATCCCACAACATCGACGCGAGACAAGAGGATGCAAAATTATTTTGGATGATACAGAGAATCAGATGTAAGTGTAACTACAAAAGGGTAACTCTTGAACATATTAGCGACACAACTTGGAAGTTTGGCAACTTTTGGATCCATAGGATAAGTGGTCATGGTGACATAGCAGAGATCAGATGGAAGGAAAAATGAATGGCCGAAACCCAGGAAGGTCAACGATGTAAAGGAGGATGTCCCAACCCGACACAAAGTAAAGAGTGTCATGTTCAAGAGTGAGTTGCCGACAACTTGATAAGTTAACAAGTTTTTCCCCCACCATTTCTGGCGAGTACTCCAATTATTTTTTATTTCAAGCTTGAAGGGGATAGCATGTGCGTGCACTATAAGTTCATGCTTCAGACGAATCCAACCTAGTAAGTTTAACAAGCCTTAGGAAGGAGAAGCTCGTGTTCTTCATGATGACGAATCCGATGTCATTTAATATTTTAACGAGTCCAACAAAGGTGTAACTTGGTATCCTTTTCATGTTTAGAAATTTTGAAAAAGACGTGTAAAAGAAAACTCCACATGGTCCCTTTTCATACATTTGTTTCTCTCGAGCCCAAAAAGGTAGAAAACAATACTTGAGAGAACTACTTGACCATTTCAGTCAAGGAGTACCTTTTTTGTAAATACTGCCTCCCAGCCCGAAAAACGGGAAAACTTATATTGGGCACATGATGTTTCACATATGTTATTGAGTTCGAAACGACAAGGGCTCAACCATCTTTTCATTTTTAAAGGGTTGGAAAAGAGCTGAAAGCGCACCTCCCATTTTTATTCTCTTTATCGAGTCAAAAATAGAAAAATACTTGGAGATCTTTTCATATGAGTTTAATAGGTCGAGAAAAGAGCTTAAATATGACTCATCGCCATCATCGAACGTCTATCACCTCTTGCTACACAAGCAAGGAAAAGCATATTATCTAGTCCTTGAGGCAAAATAGGTGAAAAATATTTACAAAACCTCATATTTTCATGAAAAAATGAATAAACAGGGAAAAAAGTAAATATATTTTTACCATTTGCCTTTTTATCTTTGTTGTGAATAATTTTATCCACTTTTTCCCTAGTTTTTCTAGAGCAGATTGCGGGAGATTTGGGAGGCCAATCAATGAGCCATCAGTTCTAGGTAACAGTCAAAGCCCTTAGCTCCATTTTCAAGCTATTCATTTATGCTTTTAACCCTTTTTTGGATTTTTAGTGAGGTTATTGAGAAAAAAATTTGCCCTTGGTCGGAGTGATTTCTGGGCACGGGATTATGCTAGCCGAGGGTTATTTGCATGGCCATCCAAGCTTACCAGTGTGATTGTTTCTAAAACAAGCACACCAGTGTCATGGATAGGGAGAAAATAAGTTTTCTTAAGAATTGACCATTGAAATTTGATTTCTATGTACCAAAATGGATGATTGACTCAAATAAATTGATTTTGCAGGAGAGAAATTGCAAAAAATGGTGGATTGGAAGGAAAGAGAACATGAAGATTTGGACACCCAGGTAATGAATGATCCAAATTTCTTGGAGTCTTTAAGGGCTTGATGGCTCCTCAAATTTTTCCTTACACCAGGGATGCGGGTCCAGCCCAAATTGCTTCGGTATTTGATAAGCCTTTGGGACATCAATCGCGATATTTTTATCATTGGGGACCAGGAGCTGGAGTTGACAACTTCAAACATTTACTTAATCACTAGGTTGTCTCATAGAGGTGAGCCAATGAATTTGTATGCGTCACATCCATTCAAGCAAAGCATATCTTCCCTGCTTGTCGTGCATTGTCCTGAGGCCCTGGTGCTTCTGTTGACCATCAACAAAGTGGCAAGGTCCCAGGGGGAACATGAGACTAATAAGTAGAATTTCCTTTACACTATATAATGCACAACTCCCACGATCGTCAACTGGGCAGAGGCCATGAAGATGAATATAAAGTGCCAGTTGTCTAAGGCGAAGGCAAGAAATCTGAAACAATTTGGCTTTGGAGTAGTACTTGTGATGTTTTTCGTGGAACAAGTGCCATTACTCCAGTATCAGTTGACTGAGGTTTATCCTCTTGTGCCACGTGATCCGCAGATGGCTTGCTAGAGTCGTTTGATGCCGAGGATTACTAGGGGTCAGCAGATGTCCTATCGAATAACATTCTTTTCATGGCTACGACGAAAAAAAATCATTGTTGAGTACTTGCTGTACAATGGTACTAATTTCCATGGAGACCCGAATATGCCTTTGCCAGATGGGGAGGACTTCGACGACAAAGGTAAAAAACCAAACCAAATTTTGATTTTGATGTTTTTTAATTGTTTTTAGTATATGCATGCTTATAACATTTTTCTTATGTATGCAGATGTTGGACCAGAGCGGGCAGCTGGGATGTCCCCAATAGCCAGGCACTATCCTCATCCTATTGATGTTGTCACCCCTTATTAAGAAGGGAGTGATGATGAGGAGGAGATTACGAGGAACCTAGAGGGGTTGACTCATGGTATCCCTGAGAATGCTTGGATAGGAAACATGCCACAGTAGTACTAGAGGCACACAGTGGGAGTCTCAGATCGGATCCACTGATTACTGAGTCACGTAGTATGAGTTGTCTCGTGCTATCATCACCACCATACTGAGTAGTTCTTAGGTCCAGTACTTACATATTTTTTGAGGCCTGCGTGCCACAGATGTACAAGGCCTGTGAACCACTGATGTTATTGGAGGCATACATATTATTTTTTGGGGTTTTGATGTATCAGACATTCTCACATATGTATATATGTTATATTTTCATGTCTATTATGGTACAAATGGTTTTTCTTACCTTTTACATGTTTCCCAAATGTCTATCCAACACATAATTAGCTAATGCATCTATTAATGTACTCATGCTCGTAGGAATATGATGATATGTGATATAATAAAAATGTCTTTCCAATAGAAGTATACAGAGGTACATTTGTAATATTTGAAGGTTCCTGATGGAATATTGCTTGTTGAGTTGAAGGATGACAAGCTATGAATCCAAGTTGACAACCAATTCTCTGATGCCCAAAGTGATGACTTCTGATAACAGTTCGATGACCACACTGTATTCAACAATGTTGATGGTTTATGACCTAGGGAGATACCTTAAAGGTAAATCAACTCAGTGTTAGAGTTGTAGATAGCCCATGCCGTAGATGATAGGTTCTGGGTACTTCAGCAAGCACCATCGACGAAACCAACGTGAGGCGCTGCAGACATCTACAAAGCACGAAAAGCATAGTAAACAGGAACGTTGTTTGAAAACTTCCACACAAAACCACATTATACAAAAATGAATCACACACTACTTTACATAAGTAACCATGCAATATGACCTAAGCATGGTACTTTTTGAGGTAAAACCCATTTTGGGGCTTATCGAGAGGATTTCCTTCATAATCAATAAGTTCATAGGCTCCTTTCTGCAAAACACATTTTACAATATAGGGCCTGTGCCACATAGGTTCAAACTTTCTTGGCCCCAACTTATCATTATCTTGGTCATATAGAAGGACCAAATCACCCTCAGAGAAAGCGTGATAGGAGACCGACTAGTCGAAATGGGATTTTACCCACTTCTTCTGTGCTTCAATGACTAAGGCAGTGAGATGGCAAGTCTCATCCAGTCGTTTCAAATATAAGAGGCATTCCTCTTGAGGTGATGTTTCAGGGAGGATTTCAACAGCTAACGTAAGTAAAGGAATCTCACATTTGATTGGCAATGTCCTTCTAGACCATAGACCAACTAAAATGGTGTGAAACTAGTGGTGTCTTTGGCTGAAATTTGGTAGGCCCACATAGCTGAAATAAGCATGAGACGCCAATTTGACTTGTGCATCCCAATAGTATGCTGAAGCATGGTGGCCAAGACTTTGTTCACAGCTTCAACTTGGCCGTTGCCCTAAGGGTAATTTGCAGTTGAGCCATTGTGGCACAAGCCCAATGCAGATGTAAGTTCTGCCATCATGTAATCTTTGAAGTGGGAGCCATGATCTATGACAATGGGTTCGGATACGCTGAACCTGGAAATAACATGGTTAAAGGGTTGGCCTAAGGGTAATTTGCAGTTGAGCCATCGTGGCACAAACCCAATGCAGATTTAAGTTCTACCGTCATGTAATCTTTGAAGTGGGAGCCATGATATATGACAATTTCTTGGGGTACGCTGAACCTAGAAATAACATGGTTAAAAAGGAATTGAGTTGTCATCTTACCATCTGCCGAATATGTAGGCATCGCTTTGGCCCCTTTGGTGAAGTAATCCACAACAACGATAATGTAGCCATGTCCCCCAACTGAATGATGGTTACATTTCATATAATCGATGCCCCATTTGGAAAAGGGACCAATGATAATGATGGGGTGTAGGTGAGCGGGTGGGGCCAGAAACAACCAATGTGAAGGATTTTCTGAACTGTAGCATAACCAGACATATGAGCACCACATGCCTCGGAGTGGAAATCATTGAGAACTCTTTCAGATTCCTTAATCATGAGGCATTGCCGAAGAACATAATCGACACTGACAAGGTATAAAGTATCACCAATAATTCGGTAGGGTTGAGAATGATGTTGAATCCTTTGAGGATCATCTTTGGTCAATGCAGACCGAAATGTGGAGGTTTGGAGACACATGATGACATCAACATACCGTGGATCAAGGGTGCTAATTAGGAAAAGGGTCTCATCTCAGAGTTGTTCATTTGCACCGACAGGGAGAGCTTTGGAGGGAAGGGCATATATCAATTCTGTAAAAAGAAAGTGACTTCTTAGATTTGGCCATAGTGAAGACCAAATTGAATTCTTGCAGGATAACAATCCATTTAGAATACTTGTCACCCACCAACTAACGAGTCAGGATGTAGGTCATAGGGTTGCATGCCAAAAATGTTGAACATCCTGGATGATGACCAAATCCAATTTCTTGACATGTAGATAATGCATTTCAGTGTCGAGGAGATTCTAACTCAGGTAGTAGATGACTTGTTCAACGCCTTCGTCGTCGTCTTGAACCAATACCATAGCTATGGTGCTAGGGGCTACGGCTAGGTAAAGGAAGTAATCTCAATAATAATTTGATGGATGCAACAGAGGAGAATCTATGACGACAACATTAAGATCATCAAAATATTCATCCCATGCAAAGGGTGCTCCTCGTTTGAGCAACCAGGTAAATCTCATAGCTAGCTTGACGTAGTTGGGTATAAAACGACGATGAAAGTTAGCCTTTCCCTTGAGCCTCCAGAGTTGGTGGAGTGAGGATGGAGGGGGTAAGTTTACAATGGCCTCGACTTTTAGCAGATCTAGGTGAATCCTGTCCTTGAAAATGATGAAGCCGAGGAGTTGTCCTAATTCTACATAGAAAACATATTTGTGTGGATTTAACTAGATGTTGTAGTGCCCGCAACATAGAAAATTTTTTCGAATGTGGTTTGGATGATCTTGTCGCTTACGAGAATGGGCAAGAAGGTCATCCAAGTAAGGCTACAAAATGTTGTGAATATCATGAAATGCATAGGACATTTCCTGCTGAAATGTGGCCCCAACATTTTTTTAGGTCAAAAGGAAGCTTCTTATATGAAAGCGTACCCCATGGGAAGATAAAGGTTGTCTTCTCTTGGTTAGCTAATGCGATATTGATCTAGTTGTAACTAGAAAAACTGTCCATAAAGGAAAAATTCTCGCTCGTGGTACATTCATCAATGATTTGATCAATGAAGGGAGTAGGATAGTTATCTTTAGGACAAACATGATTAAGATCTCGATAATAAACGCAAACATGGATCATGCCTTGTTTCTTATTCACCAGGACAATGTTGGACACCTAGTCTATAAAGGGAATGGGATAAATGAATCCAAGTTTTAGAAGCTTTTTGACTTTGCCCTTAATAGCAGTGGCCTTTCTAGGGTCCACCAGACAAAGCTATTGGTGAACGGGTTTCGCATCTGGATACATTGGTATTTCATGTACCACAATGTTGGGATCAATGCCTGGAATTTCTTCATAAGACCATGCAAACACATCACAAAATTCCTGAAAAGGAAGAGTATATGTCTTGATCTCATCTAGAGAATAAGATACCCCAATATGAACATGTTCGATGACACCAGGTTTGATAGAAATGTCAATTGGCCTTGTTTGGGTAATACTACCCAGATTTCATTTCAACCATACTTCATGAGTAATAGCCAGTGGTGGAGGACCCTTCGAAAGAAGTAGACATGATTGTTGGGCGAGGCATGAATGAGGAGCAATGGTGGGCATTGATCCATGGCGGTTCCTCGAGAGACATGATTTCCATGATACCTTCATCGGTGAGGGAGGTCTTGGTTAAGGGATCAGGTGATTCCAAAGTGCCAAGCCAGGGGGATTGAGAATACATATCGAAGGAGGTCATCAAGATATGAGAATAAAAGGATACACAGTTCGCAGTTGAAGCAATTTCTACATAATTGACTTCAGCGGGACTAAGCGGCATGACATCGCCCAAAGCATCAACCAAATCTGGTGTAGGTATGAACCAGGGATCAGATTTGACTGGGATCATGTTGACAGAGGTAACATGAGGAGGTGGGAGTGGAAAAATCCCCATTAAGGCAGAATATTTGAAGAGACCTACCCCCACACTCTCAAAGGGAGCACTGAAGTGCTTGACATAAGGCACATTGCCATCGAATGAGGAAGAGGCAAAGAAAGAGAGTTGATTAATGGTGACAATACTCCCTTGATGGGGAAAATGGATCACACGAAACAAAGAGGAGGCCACGACATGCATGGCATGAGTCCAATTGCAGTCGAGTAGAAGATTATAATTGATATTGGCGTAAAAAATATCTACTTCAACTTGCATTGTCTTGCCTTCCAGGTGATGGCAAGGTTGGGTAAAACACTGAAGGGTTATGAATCATTCCCATCGAAAGCTTCCAATGTGTTCGAAGACTAGTTCAATGCAAGGGAACCAATAACCTTCCTACATGCAGTTGACATGATGTAGGTAGAAGCACCTTCATTGATGACAGTGCGGTGGATGGTATTTTAATTAATGATTACCTAAATAAGAAAGTAAATCTAATGACGAAGTCTCGGAACATGGTTCTCTAGATCGAAATAGATCAAATTAGAATTAGTGGGATTGATGCCCCTGATAGCTGACAACAAAGATTTCCGATGTGATGGGCAGTTTTGGATTACCTCTAGGGACGACATAGCTAATGGTGCATGAGCCAAATCTTCAAAAATATTTTAATGTTGAGCAGCGTGGGTTATGGGATTGGACAAGGATTTCCTTAGCACACATCGGAAAAGTGGTCATGTAGTGGAATCAGGGTTAGGGCACTCGATTTGGAGAGGGCCAAAACTCAAGGTAGAAGAAGAAGATGGAACTTCTTTTTCTTTCCCTACTATGGGAGATGGAGTTTGATAATCCTTTGATTTGGTAGCCACATTAATGGGTGTGATCATCATGAAAACTTGATACCCAGAGGAAGCAGATCTAGGTTGGTCTACCATTTGAGTCTACTAGGATGGAAAGGGCTCTTTGAGGACAGCAGGTATCTACTTGAGCAATCGACTAACTTCAGATCATCGGGGAGAATCCTTAGTATAGGGATACTTAGGTTTCTATTGCGATGATTCCCCACCAGACAATTTGGGAGGACCTTATTTCGGGGAATCACCTTTAGCCTTGCCTTTGCCTTTATTTTTCCTTTTCGAGGATTTCTTTGTTGTGGTAGACTGGATTGCATAGACCTTGATGGTTTTACCAGGGCATGGAGGGTTCTGAGATGAATTGTTAGGAGCAGTATTTGAGACCGACTTTTGTTTGGAAGAAGTTTTGAGAGGCCTTGAGATATTGAACCAATAAGTTCATCAGTGGGAGGGATAGTGGGTGACTTTGATGTCACGGGATCAGATGATGGTCGAGGAGCATTGGGTAATAATTCATATAAGGTGCCAGACTGAGATGATACCAGGTCCAAGTACAGGGCACAAGTGATGGCTTACTCTTCAGTGACGCATCCACCCATGGCTATATCGAGAGCGATTAGGTCTACGAATGATTTGGTAAACCATTCGGTAAGCAACTGATCAACTATTTCAGACTTGACCAGTCGACATCTACGTCTCCATTCATGGATGTGATTAGAGATGTGTGTCGCAGTGTCTTTCTTAAGTGATGTGAGCAAATAGGTGCTCGTTTCATAATGAACCGACAGGTGAAAATGCATGAGAAAGGCCATGGTTAATGAATTGAAGTCATCAAAAGTACTTTGAGGTAGCTTGATGTACCATTTTTCTATGACACTCGTAAGGGTTCATTGGAAAAGACGAAGAAAAATGGAATCATCCACATATGAATTCGATGAGCACCAGAGGTGATATTTCATCATGTGGGCCTGAGGATCTTCCTTAGCTTTCCCATCGAACTTGGGGCAATCACTTGGTATCTTCGATGACTCCAGAGGCCAGTACGGTGAATGAAGAATTGGATCATTCGTAAGACGTGATACATCTAGCAACTCAAGTGTAGCTAAGAAAGGTAAGTGAGTGTTAAAAAGCATGGGAGTTCGATAGGTGGGCCCATAAGGAGGAGCTCATCTCCGTTGGTAAGGATTTTGATCCCACACTGGGGGATTTTGGCCATATGGCATCTGAGGCTGCCCCCATTATGGATTACCTTGAATAAAGGGAGGATTTAGACTAGAAATACCTTGAAAATAACCATGCATAGGTTGTTGATAGACAACGTATGAGTTAAAAGGCTGCTAATCTTGTTGACCTTGGACATGTGAGTATGGGACCTGTTGTCCTGGAACATAGGGCTATTGGTCCTGTTCTTCCTAAAAAATAGGATTCTGGACCTGCAGTCCTTGGGCATAAGGTTAATACACTTGTTTCCCTTGGACGTAGGGATTTTGTACCTGGTGCCCTTGGCCAGTAAGATTTTGAACGACCCTAGACAAGAGGATTCAGCACCCTGCAAGGGTTTCCCTTGTTAATAGGTATACAAGGGTTACTGCTGCCCAGGTTGGTTTTGCTGACCTCGCGGTTGCAAAATTTGTCCCTGCATTTGCAAAGGTTGGCCTTGCGAGGGTATGGGTTGAGAGGTATGCAAATAATATTGCATCTGTTGTTGCGTGGTTTGTTGGAACTATTAGAAGGACTAACCTTGTGATTATTGCAAGTGACCTTACTATGGGATAATCTACCATTATTTTTGCATCGAAAGCCATTGTTGTAACAAAGGTTTCCTTTTTGTTAACAAAAGCTACCCTAGTTGTTGCAAAATTTGTCCTTGTTGCTACAAGGGTACTTAAACAGTGCGCGGGAAATTACCAACCTGAATCGGGATGTAGCTAGGTTGGATGTACTACCCAGATGGGATGGTGTGAGGTTGATTAACCAATCCATGAGAACTGTATGGAATGTAAGGATTTTGGTATTGGACTTGAGCACCATAAGGCTGTTGATACTAAACATTGTTTGATCCAAACAGACCACTAGGATTCTAAACCTGTTGGTACTGGAAATTGCTTGATCCAGTAGGGTTAGCAGGGTTGTACATAATACTAGAAGAGGGTTGGTTTATACCAAGCATTTGAGCTTGTGAGCTGCTCATATTAGTGGCACTTAACACCATAGAGACATTCAGATTCTGACCCCCAGGCAGTGGCACAATCTGGCCACTGATAAACAATACAGAAGAACTAGCAGATACAATCTTTGAAACTTCCAGTTGCGACTGATGCGTAACTGGGATTGATGGTACAATATTTTTCAGGATGACGAGTAGCACCGAGACAGAACTAACAAAAAGTTGGGAGGTCATGTTCGTGACGAATGGACCTGATGTAGGTCTGATGCCTGATGCCCAAACAAAGTTATGGTAGAGTGATGAGGCACTCAGTGTGCCCGAAACTAAGTTCCGTAAAGACACATAGCCAGTTGGAAAGCTAGTGGTAATACCTTATGAATAAGGGAAACCCTTGGGAGGAAATTGCAACTACAATTCTTCTCCCTCAACAGTGTGTGGATTTGAGACTTTGGACTCATATGGAGAAGTGACTGGAGCATCACCCTCAGATTCCATATCTAGAAACAAATGACGACAGGTAGCCGAACGTGTACTAGGAGATGGTTCCAAAGGAACACCTAGTTGATCGTATGGAATGTAAGGGCGCTGTGGTGATATCTAAACAATGTCAAATAGAGGGCTCGGAGGATACATAACTAGAGCAAGCTGACCATTAGTGGTCGGTGTTTATCTCGAGTTCGAATAAGATTATTCAAAGATTCCAGGTAAAGGCCAGTAAATGACCCTGAATTGAAAGTAGGTGGAGGACGAGATGATAATGGTTGAAAACTCAAAAAAATTGTGAGTTCAATATTTTGGTCCTCAAATGGCTCTGATAACATAGGAAGTGTGTCCTCGAACAAGCTTTTAGATGAAGGAGAGGAAGAGGAAATGGTTGAACTAGATGGTTCAGCCATGATGACCTTGTCTTAGCCGACACAATAAATAGCTTCAAGGCTTTAAAATGTCATTTTAAGGGAACTTGCGATTTGGTCAGAAATCTAACAAGATATTTTGGATCATGGACAATCAACTATTTAAGACACATAAAAGGTTGATGTTATTTCATTTTTTAAGAGTCAAGAAAGAAACAAATATGACCCTATTGCTTTCGATTAGAAACGAGCTTGAAAGGACAAGTGCTCAGATGATATTTTAAGTTTAGTGAGTTAAAAAGATGAAATGACTACTCTGGATGATCTAGGTAAACATGATTACTAGGCAACTGTGAACTATAGAATACCTCTTGGTGAACAAAGAAGTACGAGTAGGCAATCTTCCTGAATGTTGTGTTCGATGTATCACATTCGTAAGGCAGCCGACTCGATTTCGTAAGGATAAAAGGATTACAGCCTAGTGGGGTTTCTTGCTATATACACGATAAAACGGGGAGCACAAATCCATGCTAGCATTATTTAATGCTAGATATAAAGACAACTGCTAAGTTTACATACGCCGGAACACGTCTCTAGCCTAGACCTTCTAGATGTGATCGTTATTGTCAAATGCGCCTTAGGTAAATTGAATTCACTTTAGAGTTGATCTTGAGTTAAGTTTCAGCTTTCAGGTCTTAGCGATGCTACTCGAAAAACCTAAAATGCAACTAAATGGGACAAGGCCCTTTCAATTCGATGAAATGCCTACACTAGATACTATAGAAATTATTCAATCCAATGCAAACAATCAAGTAACTGAAAATGAAATGATTTTTCACTACTTCACTTCTTAAAAAATAAACTAATGAAAAATGCATTCCAATTCCTAATTTCTTCAGAAGCACTTGGTCCTTTCGAAATGAAAAGGTTTATCTTCCTTTTCAAATGTTGATGCAATTCTAGTTCCTAAGAGATGTGAATCATAATGAAGCAACAAGATATAATTTCATATTTTCTCATGAAACAATGAGACAAACTTTCTCATACAATCTTTCAATCAGAAAATTTTCAATACTATGAGCTCTCCAAGCAGATGAAAACATGAAAAGAGAAGTTCATTCAGATTGACGAAGCGCCAACTTTTCCAAACACAAGATTAACAATATAATGTATGCCAGAAAAAGACGTTCAAACTAGTAAAAAAAAACTCTTTCAAACTATGGCGAAAAGAGGTCAAAGTTGTAAGAGGGACTAAAAACAAATGCAAGGAGAAAACACACCCGCAATCAGATTCAATGAGTCCACAAGCTACTGAATGCAAAACTAACTAGATGTCCTAGGATCACTGGCCACTCAATGACTCGATAAATCAAATAGTGAGATGAAAAGCCTACAAGAAAGAAAAACTAAATGAAAAGTATCTTTCTAATTAGGAAGAAAAACAGTCAGAAGGCTCACAAGGTCAAAAACATAAGAGGAGAACACACTAGCCATGATTGGGGTCTAGTCTTAATCTTCACTTACAAGAATCGACATGACTACCTAACTGACAAAAAGTGCTAGAGGCGGGTTAGTGCGATTTTTCCTACGCAATTCACGCTGATCAGTGCGATTGTTAGTCAATTAAACGTGTTGTCCAAGGAAACTAAGAAAAGATAATAAAAAATTCAAAACAGGGACCAGATCTGCTACTATGATTTTTATACTTAATCCAGTAAGCAGGAGAAAAGCAACAAAACGAAAGGGAAAAACGTGAAAATTTCAAAGTTCTCATGAAATCATGAAATCCAAAACAAGCCAAAAGATTGGATCTCCCAAGTATGGTGGCCAATTTGTGGTGAAGTGAAATTATAAGTGTGGACACAAACGAATTCCTCTAGCCCGATAATATGTCTAGCCACAAAAGGTACATTCTATGGAAGATTTCTTTAGGTTAGAATCAATCAAGAGGGCCTACCTCTTGGTCACTTATCTTGCTTAATGATGTCCTCATTTTCTCGCTCCAACAATCTCTCACTTCCTTCTTCAAGCTCTTGAAACAAGTAAAGACAACAACACATAAACATAATAATAGACAAATTGCAATTCAATGTACTTAATGAGTCAAGAAGCATCAAGACATGAATATGTAATATTAAAAAACACGTAGGAAATTAATTGATTATCGTATATATTAACATCAAAGAGAGATTACAACCATTCGTCTTGACGTTGCAGTCTTCCTCTAACACGACCAGGTTCCCACACACTTCTGCTAGCACTTCATGATGGATTCAAACAACAATAGTTTAAAGACTCTTCCCTTTAGGCTTCCCTCCAAACCTAACACACTTCTACCTCACACAACTAGATGGCTATAACTAGTAATAACTTGCTTGTCAAATCAAAATAGTATACTCACACTCAACCAACACTCTAACTAAATTATGTTTGGGAAGAAGGGAAGTTTATATTAGAAATATGGATGGGAGATGGATCCTCTTCTCATGGGAGAAGGACTTATCCCTTGAGGTAGTACCATCATTATAGGGGAAAGGAGCCCAAACTATCATCGTCGATGCCACCTGGCCAAACCATTTACGAGACTTCCATTACAGAGCTTCTAGAGATGGAAGCTTCAACTCTAACTTAGAAAACTTTCCATAACATAGCCGGTGTGATTGGAACACATCTTAGTCGCATAGATTGGCATGGGGAATAGTCCTAATATCTACACATCAGCGCAGGGGAGACAAAGGCCATTAGCATCGATCTTTTAAATTGGGAAAAATAGAAGTTTGAGGGGAAATGGTGTAAAAGGGAAATGATCTGATCATGAAGAGGGCCATAATGGGCATGTCTCCATGAAGGCATAACATGCAGGGTTCACTATAGAGGTCCTCTAGGATCAAGGAATGAGGAGTATAGGGATAGTGACAAAATGTTGTGTAATAGGTCATGGAGGGATGATGACTTTTCATGATTTTAGAGGAGTTGGAAAAGTATTGTCAATTGCATTTGAGGTGCAAAATGTTTCACATTGATTTGGAGCAGTTGCAGGAGGATGGAGAAGGCTTGTATAGGAAGATAATTGAGGATACACAAGTGATTGATTGAGAAAGGAATACTATGGTTTTTGAGTTATTATTGAATCATTTTCAAGGCTTGACAATACCCACATGTTTTGAAGAAGGCATGTTAGAAGTTGCAATAATTTTGGGTGATTTGTGATTGCATTTTTGGCTAGAAAACATGGTAACATAGGTGTATTGAGAAGAAGGAGAACTATGGCTCAGGGTGTTACCGGGAAGATTTTCCACTTGGATGCTGCTATTCCCACTAAGATGGGTGGCTATCTTAAAAACAAACAAGTAAAGTCTACTATTGTTTTCTTTTATGAAAATAGACAAGAGGAGAACCAAGAAGACCAACCTTAGTCTTCTGCTTGATTTCATCTTCTTCTTGATAGAGCTTCGTCACTTCTCCTTCGTCTGCCCAGCTTCAAAAGGAACCTGTCAAATCGCAGCAACATACTACTATCAAAGGAAAAAGGATCTACATTCATAAATAACACAGGACCAGATGTGTGTTAACCAGATAAATGCATATATAAACAAGTACACAAGAATATGGAAGAAAACAAGAATAGCTTTATTAAGATGAAAAGTAGTGAGAGGATTACAACCATATGTTCTGACCCAGCATCATCCTCCAGCTAGGAAGCCCTTCTTCACCTCAAGCAAAGCTTAGATCACCCAACACTATGAATGTACACCAGGAAACCAACAACACTTCTCTATAAGATACAAAATTCCAGCCTCTGGATCTCTATGAGGAGAGATCCATATATAGATGATTATAGAGAGGTGAGTCATATTTTGGGATCTTGATTAGTGTCCTCTCTCTGATAGTTCCTACTTCCACTTGGATAATGATGATCTCTTACTCATCCCTGGTCAAAAATAGAGAGGCAAGTGTGAGAGGGGAAGCTTCTGGAAGATTCCATGATCTTCCACTTCGCATTTTTGTCCCTGCCATTTGTCCATTCCCGACCATCGCACCCTACAGAGGAGCAATTCAATATGCATCACACCTTGTACACTGGGAAGGTGATATGCATCACACCCTCTGCATTGAGCTTTTAGTATGGTCCAGTTTTGACCATTTATGAGCAGTTTTCAGTGGCGAACTTCTAGGAGATGATGTAATCAGCTGACCTTGTTCCTTTAGGAAGTGAAGCAACACTTTTAGGGACTTAGGAACCCTCAGTTTATGGACATTTATGATTGGGGTTGAAGTTCCCAAAAATGTCTATAACAGTTGCCCCCTAAAGCATGAGGTCGTTAATCTTTCTGATGTCGGGTGAAATGCTTTACTATGAGGATTTGAAGTTTTTTCGAGCTGGGAGGCGACCTGTAATAAGATACAATACAATAAATTATTATGACAAAATTTTTTCATGATCTAGTTGAGGTGGGCATTCCCATGCTCAACTTTATAAATTCATTTTCATGTACATAGGACAGACAACCGTCTGTGTGATAGACTGATGATATGGACACATCATCCTTTGATTTGGATGATTATCTGTTCAACAATGATGTACACTTGATGTTTTTATATTGCTGAATATATCATAGCCCGGATGGATGAAACTAGATTCGGGTCTTCAAAACTCATTCAATATTCGCTTGGAGTACAAGTCAATTCATGTGAAACAATGTTCTGGAGTCGAACATGGAAAGACATCGCCTGATTACCAGCCAATGATGTAAGCTGTTAACAGGCGCGAGAGGAATAACCAATAATGACAATGACCCTCAAGGTACTACAGTACAATTCATGTGGTGTGAAAAAGGACTTGGTGTTGAACACCACGTAAAATCTCTATGTCGAAGGCCATTGATGTAAACATGTTTCCGAAAGTGAGAAACTTGCCATTGAGGCATGTAAGCTTCAAAGTACTAAAAGGGTTGTTCCTAAGTCGAATTCTTGGATAATGAGCTGATGTCGACAAGAAGCGACCCATCGTAGGAGGGCCTTAATGAATCCCACATCAACGACATGGAACGAAGAAAATGATTTTGGAGGTGAAAAAAATCTGACGATACAGGGTTCAGGGTGGCGGTCATGAAGGAATGAAGCATGAATGTATTGCAGTGGGTGAGACACAGGTGGATTGTTTGAATGACTTCTCTTGAACATATTAGCGACACTGAGGATGGATTGGTAGTGTTAACCCCAAAGATGGATGGTGTGATGGACCAATGGTGACGACCAGTGAACAGAACAACCCAACCCGGCATGGATGTGGAAGGAAAGTGTCATGTTCAAGAGCGACTTGCTACCAATAAAGTTTCTTCAAGTTTTCTTCCCAATTTTCCCTAGTCATTGCTGACCAGTACCTCTTTATTTTTGTGAAGCTTGAAGAGGATAACATATGCTTGTTCTATAATCTGCCCTTCGGGCAAACCTGTCGCTATATTTTAGCGAGCTTAGCGACAATGAAACTCATTCTCGTCCATTTGGATGAGTTTGTCGCTATTAGGTTTTAACAAGTTTAATGACAAAGATAGCTCGGTCCCTTTCAATTTTAGAGAGTCTGAAAGGAACAGAAAGGAGACTCCAACGATATTTTTTCATCATATAATCCCTTAAGCCTGAAAAAGCATAAAATAATACAAAAGGTATGAATTTTCGATAGTTTTAATGAGCCGAACAAGACAAGCACTCGATCTTTTTGTGTAATATTCCCTCAGGTCCAAAAAGATTAAAATCTAGAGGAGGGATAGCACTTCCGATGACTTTAACGAGCCGGAGAGGCCAATCGCTCAGCAATATTTTCATATTTTACAAGTCAGGTGAAAAGAGCTTAAAGAAGACTGTTTTCAAGGAACGGGTGATGGATTCGGGTAGCAGCTGATTCCAGGTAAGATTTGGAATTTTCCAATCACGGCAGTGTCACAAGGATGGCTAACATAATCACTCTTCGTTGATGTTCCTCGAAGGGGAAAACAATCATATGGCGGTGAATGATCGTCTAAAAACAGAGTGGAGGTGATGGCAAGAACACGACCAAGGCTCAAAAGCTAGTGACAAGGCATTCACAATGGTTATTTACCGGTTCATTTTTAATGAGCTTAAATGTTGGGGGAAACATTTGCTCATGAATTATGTTTATTTTTTAACAAGCTTGAACTATGCACTAAAAATTCTCATGGAGGGTTTATTTTTTAACAAGCTTGAACCCTGTCGTAACATTGCTTTCCAGTTGTATGATAAGAATGTCTCATTCAAGATGTTATTTTGAAGTGGCTTACATCTTTCAAGCTTTGCCACGGACCCTTTCTTTATGCAAGTTAGGAAACGACTAGCCCTACAGGTTTAAAGGGTTAGAGGTCCTACAAATTTAAAAAATAAATAATCGTTCTTCGCTTGCATGCGGAAAGGTTTGCATGCCCCCAGGTATAGCGAAAAATTTCCAGGTTACCAAGAAAGTTTCATCAGCGTAGCAGATAAAATGCTTTCTTGGCGATGTCTATCGAAATAGTCAAAGGTGAGTGGCGTAGATGCATTCCACTCACATAACTTTAACAAAGGTATCTTATTCCACCCTGATCCCATTTTCTCGTGAGGACGGGTTCGTCAGACTAGTCATATATCCTCCACAGAAACCTACTCTATACCCAAGGTTTTCCTGCCAAAACAGACCAGGGTGCATGCCCCCTGGGTTTCAGTCACATTTTCCTGAATTACTCACGCTCATCAGGTGGACAGACTGGAGATCGATGAGACATTCCTTGCGTAAAAATACCATTTACGGATGGTGTTTGACTATGTGTGATGTGTGAACCGGGGAATGACATTTGGTCCATGAGCTTGACCATTCTTCCTTCGTGCGCAAAACACATTACTCTAAAGAGTGAGGAGATGATGAGTGAGGAGACGATAGCTCCGATGCAATAAATATAGTCACGCCCAAGGAGTAGATTATAATATAATGGTCCTTGAACTACCATAAAGTTCATGTGAACAATTTTCCTTCTTAAAGTAATGGGCACGTTTGGAAGGATCCCTAAAGGTCGACTGGTTCCTTTGTCGAAGCCTGTCAGATTTATCATTTAAGGAAAAAGCGATGGCGAACCAAGCGCTTTCCAAGCAGTTGAGAAAAGGATACTCACAGAAGCCCCTTCATCGATGATGGTACCAACCATAACCATTTTGTAAGCTTGTACAATGATTTTGAATGGTACACTAGCTAGTAAACAGGGTCTGCCTAGTAGACTCCAGTTGAAGGAAATGACTAGTCTGCTTGGTAGTGGGGCTGAATAGATGGTCGGATATGACTCTAATGAACTTCCTTCCTGCGATAAAGGAACGGGAGGACTGCCCCCAAGTTCATTGGAGTCTGTGTTGATGAAAAGAATTTGAATGGTGTCGTTCTCTTTCTCATCAGTGATGGTATCATTCGAAGATGAGCACTTTGAAGGCAAGACCAGGTCAACTGCCGTCTCGACCTTTTGACTTTCATCTAGTATGGATTCAGAGGGTTCATTTTCAATGATAGACACTTCGGCCGACCACAATGATGGGCCAGCCAGATTTTCAACCGGTGGAGGACTTGGGAAGAGTTTTTTATATCCAGGAGGAAGTCGTAGCGGTGAAACCGGACGATCATCTAAAATTATTTTAGCTTCATCAAGGAAGGGACAATGGTGGATGGCGTGATCACCTTCACACAACTTACAAGGAAATTTGGGATTCCTTTTCTGTCCATGTGCTTCACTTTCACTGGTTGATGGTGAGCATTCAACATGATCATCAGATGTTGACGCCATCGGATTGTGCAAACGAGGAGACCAGTCCCTTAAGATCCGAGCGATGCAGGGATAATCTCGGTGATAGTGGTCTCCATTGCAAATGACACAAGGAGATTTAGGTTTCAATGGTGTGGTGTGAGGATTTTCACTAGATGATGCTTGGTTGCTCCCATTCGATTTTGGTTCCTTTTTCTTCTTTTCCTTTTTCTCTTTCTATTTCTTCTTCTTCTCAGTTACTTAATTTTTAGCTTTATCGGCTTTATCAAGCAAAGAGGAAGGAGGATAGGGAGAATCAGACGAAGTACTAGGTTGGGAGGAAACTCTACTGTCATCTAGTTATTGATTTGACTGTTCAGGAATTACGGGATTCTGAATGACAAAAGTAGAGAAGAGCCAGACAAGCAAACCAATTGTCAACTCTGGAAGTGACAAAGTGGCCATATGGGGTGCACCAACATCTCCCCAAGAGGAGAAGGGACTAGGATTTCCTCCAAGGGGAAATCCTTGGTTGGTAGACTCCATTTTCTCACCCTAAAGACCAATGGGGGGAATTTATGATGTTATCCTGATTAAAAATAAATTTTTAAATGCTTTGACACAACTTGTTTTTTCAATTTTAAAGAGTCGAGAAAAAACAAAAGATGAATCCATTCGCCTTTGATTTTTATTGAGCCTAAAGTGAGAAGTGCTCAGAGGACCTTTCCCTTTAAGGAGTCTTAAAAGGAGAAAAATGGACTTCTCTGGAGATCTAGGTAGAGAGGATTACCAAACCAATCGCAAAACTGCAGAATACTTTTTATGGTATGGCAGTCAATCTTCCTGAATGTTGTGTTCAGTGCATTGCGATCGATAGGGCGGCAGACACAACTTCCTAAGGATAAAGTATGTAGCCTATTGTGGTCTCCCAATATATACTCGACGGTACGTGGGAGCACAAGTCCGTACTAGAACTTGCCATCTCAGAGTGGAGGAATCACCCAACCAACACTGAAAACAACATTTACCAGGTTTTACGATGCTGGAATACATCTCTAGCCTAGACCTCTAGATGTTGTGCGTTAAGTTCCAAAGCATTGTTAGATTCATTGAATTTATTTTTAAGTTGATCTTGCTAACAAATTTTTTCCTTTCAGGGTTCACCCACGTGATGTGTATATATTCCTAAAAATGCAGTCTAAGATGATAAACAAACGTTTAATCTTCTTTCAGCAATGAAAATCCTAGCTACTAAGGGAAGAAAGTCAAGAATCTTTTCTTCAAAGAGCACATAGCACACGCTAAATGCACAGGCCTAAATCAAACCAAGCAATCAAAATGAAAATGCACATGCATGTATTTTTTTCAGCCTTCTTAATGTATGAATGATGTTAAGAAAGCTATGTGCAAATCTGAATTACTCTTAAAGCAACAGCACTCAACAAACTTCTTTTTCAAAATGAAGTGAAAGCAAGAGAGACACTTTGTGATTTTGAAATCAAAATTTCTTTTCGACACTTTAAAAACTACTAATTCAAATCCTATGCAATAGTAACTATATAATTGACTGTCAAGAACAATGGGATTGTTTTCTAAAACTGAAAACGACAGCTATGACACTTTCAGATCTAGAGGCAACAATTCGACTATGCTACTTTTTGCAAAAGAGAACTGAAAATGACGCACAATACATACAAAACACTTACAGTTCTTTGCACTAAGGAGGCAGAATAATGCAAGATAAGGGGGTTTTCACAGAAATATATTGACTACAGACAACAAAATTCTTGAATAGGACTAAAAACAGTGAGAAAAAACCACAGTCTGAGGGTACAGTTAACCCTCCTTGACCATCGCACCTGTTACACATTGAAACAAGTATGCAGCGCACCTACTACACTCGGGAAGTGCGATGCATACATACTGCCTTGAAGGCAGGGTGCGATGATACTAGTGCGAGACTTTAAACAAGTTTTCACTCACAGTTTGCAATTCAATTCAAGTGTTTAGGCCGAGTAAGTAATGCTCAGTGTATGTAAAACACAGGGGTGATCTAAAGAGGTTACTAGAGCCACCACTTAGGGCAATTAGATTGCTTGTAGATCTATTGTTTAATTCATAAACAAAACCCGGAGATAAACTGAAGCAGCATTGATCTACTTTTCATTTGTATAAAAAATGGAGTTCGAAGTCTAGTTGGCTTGACTTCAGGCTCCATCTGTAAGTTTATAAAAGAAACAAGGATAGATAGGCTAACAAGTAATCTAGTCGCTCCCCAACGGAGTCGCCATTTTGTTACCAGGAATAGTGTCCACTCGGATGCTGCTATTCCCACTAAGATGGGTGGCTATCTTAGAAACAAACAAGTAAAGTCTACTATTGTTTTCTTTTATGAAAATAGATAAGAGGGGAACCAAGAAGACCAACCTTAGTCTCGCGCTTTATTTCCTTTCCGTCTTGATAGAGCTTTGCTGCTTCTCCTTCGTCTTCCAAGCTTCAAAAGGAACCTGTCGAATCACAACAACATACTACTATTGAAGAAACAAGGATCTACATTCATAAATAACACAGGACCAGATGTGTGTTAACCATATAAATGCATATATAAACAAGTACACAAGAATATCGAAGAAAACAAGAATAGCTTTATTAAGATGAAAAGTAGCAAGAGGATTACAACCATATGTTCTAACCCAGCATCATCCTCCAGCTAGGAATCCCTTCTTCACCTCAAGCAAAGCTTAGATCACCCAACACTATGAATGTACACAAGGAAACCAACAACACTTCTCTATAAGATACAAAATTCCAGCCTCTGGATCTCTGTGAAGAGGGATCCATATATATATGATTACAGAGAGGTGAGTCATCTTCTTGGATCTTGATTAGTGTCCTCTCTCTGATAGTTCCTACTTCCACTTGGAGAATGATGATCTCTTACTCATCCCTGGTCGAAAATAGAGAGGCAAGTGTCAGAGGGGAAGCTTCTGGAAGATTACATGATCTTCCACCTCGCATTTTGTCCCTGCAATTTGTCCATTCCCGACCATCGCACCCTACAGAGGAGAAATTCAGTGTGAATCGCACCTTGTACACTGGGAAGGTGATATGCATCGTACCCTCTGCACTAGGCTTTCAGTATGGTCCAATTTTGACCATTTATGAGCAGTTTTCAGTGGAGAACTTTTGGGAGATGATGTAATCAGCTGACCTTGTTCCTTTAGGAAGTTAAGTAACACTTTTATGGACTTAGGAGCCCTCAGTCTATGGACATTTATGATTGGGGTTGAAGTGCCCAAAAATGTATATAACATTCATGACATTACGTCAATAGCAGTTGCAAGACGAAAAGAAAAAACTATTGAAAAGAAATTTGAACAAATACTGTGGTCAAAACCAGAAAAAGTATATTCGAGATGAAGAATGCCCCAGTCTGTGGACTCAAATAATACAAGATATGTTCCACCACATCATTGTGAAGGTGAAAAATCTAATGTGGAAATACAAAGGATAAAAGAAGGCAAAAGCAAGCATTATGGCGAGAAGTGGGACCCTAAACATAGCTATGCTAAAGGAAAAGAATCAAAGAACCTATATAATTGTGAAGCAAATAATGAATCAAAAAGCGAGGATTCTGACATAGAAGAAGCATAAGATGCCCCAGAATTCTCTCCAAAATTAGATGACGAAAGTATTTCGCAAGTGTCATTATCAGCTATGACATGTATATCACAACCTCAGACTCTAAAATTGAAAGGACATATAAATAAGAGCAACGTAGTGGTTCTCATCGACTTTGGTAGCACCCACAGTTTTTGAGATGCAATTGTGGCAAAGAGACTCAACATTTTCTCATTTCCTTTACCAAACATGAAGGTAATGGTAGATGACGTTAAGAAGATTGAAAAGGTAGGGAAATTCCATAAGGTCAAATTGCAGATTCAAGACTTTAATTTAGAATCTCCATTCTTCATTGTACCATTAGGTGGAGTAGATGTGGTCTTAGGTGTCTAATGGCTACAAACTTTAGGCACTTACGCTACCAACCATCAAGTAAAACTTATAAGATTTAACTGGGGGTCCAGAGGTACAAATTACATGGATTCCAAGCACCAAAGAATCAAATTGTATCATCATCTCAGATGATGAAGATGATTCAAAGAGGAGCACCCGCTTACATAGTACAATGTCACCAATTAGAAATGTTATCTACAAATATAATCAGTGAAGAGTCACCATAGGTAAAAGATCTAATTCATAAGCATGAAAAGGTATTTCAAGACCTGCTTATGAAAATGCCTCCTAACAAAGAAAGTGTGCATACAATAGAAGTCAAATCAGGGTCAGACCCCGCCAACATCAAGCCGTATAGATATCCACATCACCAAAATACAAAAATTGAGAGATTAATCCAAGACCTTTTAAAGTGTGGGATCATCTCGAAAAGGAGAAGTTTGTATGCTGCTCCAGTGGTATTGGTAAGGAAGAAGGATGGTTCATTCAAGCTATGCATTGACTATAGAGGATTAAACAAAATAATTATTAAAAACAAATTCCCAATCCCCTTTATCGATGAAATGTTGGATGAGCTACATGGTGAAAAATAATTTTCAAAATTAGAATTAAGGTCAGGGTATTACCAAATCAGAATCAGGTTGGAAGACATACCAAAAACGGCATTCCGAACACATGAAGGTCGCTATGAATTTTAAAGTAACAACGTTTGGGTTAACTAATGCACCAGCAACATTTCAAGCCACTATGAATGAATTATTTCGTCCATATCTTAGGAAGTTTGTATTAGTATTTTCTGACGATATTTTAATTTACAGTAATACTTGGAAGGAGAACTTACAACATCTAGAGAAAGTTCTTACACTACTAAAATAGCATCAATTCTACGAAAAAAATCCAAATGCACCTTTGGAAAGAAAGAAGTAGAATGCCTTGGACACATTATATCCCAGGAAGGTGTAAAAGTGGACCCTAATAAAATCAAAGCTATAAGGGAATGGACCAAACCGGTTAATGTATTCAAGCTAAGAGGGTTCTTAGGATTGACTGGATATTACCGAAGATTTATTAAAAACTATGCACATATAATGGTACCTCTGACAAACCTTTTAAAGAAGAATTCATTTCAATGGGATGAGGAAGAAGGAAGGTGTTTTGAAGAATTAAATGAAGTTATGTCTAGTGCCCCAGTATTGGCAACTATGGATTTATCTAAACCATTTATCATTGAGTGTGATGCTTCCATATTTGGTATAGGTGCAGTGTTAATGCAAGAAGGGCATCCAATAGCTTTTGAAAGCAGGAAGCTCAATAAAAGAGAACGTCTCAAGTCCACATACAACAAGGAAATGCTCACTATTATGCACGCACTAGCTAAGTGGCGACAATGTCTTTTGGGAAGTAAGTTATCCATTTGAACAGACCATAACAGTCTCCAGTACCTCCTTCAACAAAAAACACTTTTCGAAGAACAACAAAAATGGATTGAAAAAATTGTTTCCTTTGACATGGAAATACTACGTAAAAGGGGAAAAGACAATGTAGTAGCATATGCTCTGTCTAGGAAAGACGAAGAACCAACTCTACTTGCAGTCTCGTTTGTTGTGCCTGAATGGCTTAATGAGATTCGAAGTGAGTATGCCAAGGATATAGAAATAACTGCGATAATCAATAACCTTCCAAACAGCTCAAAATTTGAATGGAAGAATGATATTCTATGGTATAAAGGAAGAATTTATCTGAATGAAAATTCCAAGTTTAAATACAAGATACTCAAAGAGTCAGATGATTCACCGTCAGCTAGACATGTAGGATTCTTTAAGACTTACTACAATTCACGTCAATCATTCTTTTGGAAAGAGATGAGTCACGATATTCAGAAGTATGTAGCACAATGTGACACATGTCAAAGAAATAAAAGTGAAAATATTTTGACACCTGGATTACCTCACCCCTTAAACATTCCAAATCAGAAATGGGAAGAAATATTGATGGACATTATTGAGGGATTACCTGTATCTGAAGGCAAGGACAAGATTTTCGTAGTGTTCAACGGACTCACCAAATATGCTCACTTTATGGCAATAAAGAAATTAGACTCAGCTAAATAAATCATTGAAATATTTTGCAAAAATATATATAAATTACACAGTTTTTCGAAAGTCATTGTGAGTGATAGAGATGCCAAATTCAAGGGAAATTTCTGGAAGGAATTATTCAACCACATAGGAACCTACCTAAATATGAGTTCCTCTTATCAACCTCAAATAGATGGACAAACAGAGGTTGTCAATAAATTTTTGGAGGCCTACCTACGTTTCTATGCTACAGAAAAACAAAATAAGTGGGCTAAATGGTTGCATCTCGCTGAGTGGTGGTATAATTCTACTTATCACACATCAGCAAAAATGATGCCATTCCAAGCTTTATATGGATATGAACCCCCAAAATGGAAGGATCTAGCTACCATCTAGAAAATTCTACCTGCTGTTAAAAACCAACTAGAAGAGACCCAAAAAATCGTCCAAAGCCTAAAAGAAAACTTGAATAATGTAAGGAACCATATGAAGCAACAAGCAGACCGAATAGAAGCGAAAGAGAATTTAAAATCGGATAATTGGTATTTGTCAAGCTCCAGCCATACAAACAATTGTCCTTGAAACAAAAAGGAAAAAATAAATTGGCACCGAAGTTCTATGGACCATATCAAATCAATAAAAAGATCAACCAAGTTGTATATAGTTTAAGCCTTCCAAAGAAAAGTCGTATTCACAACGTCTTGCATGTCTCCTACCTTAAAAGGGCATTGGGCGACCATCAATCAGCGTAAATAATGCTTCCATATCTAGATGATGAAGGAAGGGTCATTCTAGAACAAAAAGGTATCTTATCTATTAGAGAAAGGAAGCTTCGATCTTGTACAATCAAGGAATACTTGATCAAGTGGAAAGACTTACCAGAAGAAGAAGCTTCATGGGAGACTAAAGCATTTCTTCAGCAACATTCATCATTATGTATGCTTTGAGGACAAAGCATTCTTTTGAGAGGAAGGCAATGTTATGTAAAAATTAGATAGTTATAGATTATTAGGAAAAGCACCAAGAGGCACCTAAGGCGGTATATAGCCAGGGCCTCTCACAAAATGTAATGATCATATATTCAATTATTAATAAAATATTTTATCATGGCTATCAATAGCTAGTTTTTGTGCTTCACTCAGTTGTAGACTCGGCCCTAGTTGACTCAGCCTCAGAGGATCAAAAGGAATAGTCAGTTTCCTGAATGTTTTTTGGTTTTTAGCGGATAGCATTTACTTTTATTAATGTATGCTTATGATAGACAAAAACACAGACTCTTATCATGATATAGATGTATATATAGCTTGGGTAGATCACCTTAAACTATATTATTTTTGGATGCCATATAACAAGGATAGGTGGCCAACAGACTTGGTTTCCTATTAGGCAAGTTGAGGCCACCTATCTCATCTATGTGGTGTAAACTTGTTTTTTTATAAATAGAAAACCGAAGGTCCTGCCAAGATTTACAAAAAAATATATATTTTTATATATATATATATATATTATAATATATATATAGAGAGAGAGAGAGAGAAGAGAGAGAGAGAGGAGAGAGAGAAAGTTTAGTTAACAATATTTAGTTTATATATGAATGAATAGTTATATTTTATTATCCCAAGTTTAAATAATATTATTGGAATTAATGTTAAAAAACTTATGTTATTTATGTTATATGGGATATATAAAGTTTAATATAACTATAATATATTAAAATTGTATGTAACAATATATTATATTAATATACAAATAATGTTAACTTATAGTATATTATATAACTATAAAATACTATGGCTATTATCACTTATATAGCTATTAGTAATTAGAAATAGTTAGCTTTTAACAAAATACACCTAACAATTATTAATCTGGTGGGTGGTGGATATATCCTTATTGGTGTATGTCAATTACATTGGTAAATGTGGTTGTAAATCTATTTCATGTATGCCTATCGGCGTATATCAACCATATTGTTAAATGTGGTTGTGCTAGTTATAATATTATATCAAAATTTCAAATCAAAGTAACCGCTATAATCAAAGAAAGATCGCAATTTGGGAAGTTACAGGGACAAATTCATAATTTTTTTCAGTGTGTCATATCTACAAGTTTCATCATTTCAAACAATTTCAATCTTTTGACTTTTATGGTCCATTTAATCTTGTTATATTTCACATTTTAACAAGTTGTTGAGTTGGATTTGATTGTTTATATTTTAGTTTTATTAAATATTAATGATCTATTAGGGAGTCAGGATATTTGTGGAACAACCCTAGAAAATGAATGCTTATTTGAGACTTGACATGATTTCCCTAATGGTCAACAAGGATCTCATATCTCATTTTCCACAAATTTTCCAACAAATGCAGTAACAAATTCAAATTCAAATTTAAGGTAAATAATTTAATTGCTAAATTCAATGTGAATTTCTGACAAGAATGCAAAACTTCAATCAAATACCTTTCTAAAACAATATAGATTGAGTTGTGAAAATTTTCCAATATTGGATCCAAATAAATAGGGCGTTTAATTTTGGGTTTTCCAAGATGAAAATAATTGTTGACTATTAATAATCTTTCTTCTTGAATTTATTTATGTACAATGTAAAACCTGAAAAGAAAGAAATAATTCTAACACAACCACATTAATAAATGTAGTTGATATAAACAATAGGCATATAGGTAAATCTTTCACCAAGAAATATAAACTCAAATATTAAAAATAGTATGTAAAACTAAATGGTATCCACTAGAATGCATCATGCCCATCACTATAGTCCAGAGCACTCCTCTTCTTGATATCATCGTCATCAAGAAATTGAACCTGGAAAATACAAAATGAGACTTTAGCTATGGGTTCAAAGTTTTAAATTTTTTCCAACATAGTGTTTCATTAACAAATATTTATATATAAACCAAATTTATTATATTCTGTTTAGGAAAAAGTTAATAAAAAATCCTTTTGGACATTCTAATTTTCTATATTTATTTTTTCTTACAATGTTATTTTTTTATTAAAATATTAAAACATGATACATGTTTTTTTTTACTTTTTAATTTTCTATATCTATTGTTTCTTGATATAATAGTCTCTTATTTACTACTTATTTAATTTCTAATAATGATTGTTCATACGCATTCCTATTTACTACCTACCTAACTACTAATAATGATTATTCATATGCATTCTCTATTGCGATGCATCTCATCATTTTTGTTATCTATTCTATAAGCCCCATACATATATACCCACAAAAACTGCAAAAAATCTCTTATAGGTTCCCAAAAATTGATACATTTTCTACTAAGAATACTTAATGCTACCTTCATTTACCATTATCCCCTATTTGTAAATTGAAAAGAAGAATTTACCTATTTCCTTTGCCACCTTGCTCTTAGACAACAAATCAATGGTCTAGTTTTGTTATCTGTATATGTGATCAAAATTGACAGATTGAAAGGTACTTACCAAATTCTAGATACGACTCATCCGTTCTTTAAGGATTGGAGGATTGAAACTAGTGTTGTCCTGCACCCATTCTGTGATTTTTTAGCATATCCCAATATCTTAATACTCTCCATCCTCAACCATTTTTCCGAAATAAGAAAAACCCATAAAGCAATGTGTTATGCCTTATTGTTTGTAATTTTTCTGCCTTCCCACCAAAAATTAAAGTACTTTCCTGGATCGATGACAATAGCAGCCCCACATTCACACTCACTCCTATTGCATGCTCCATCAAAGGAACCCATCGCATAATTATTCCATAAATCTTTGAATATTTTTTCCTGTCACCTTTGATATTCTCTCTGTGTCCCATCTCATTATATAAAGATATTGTCTTGTTTATGTTGTTCTGGACTAAATCCCTTCTCTGTTAAAAAATAATTGCATTTATACTTCCCTATATAGTCCATATAATGAAACAAGGGAGGGGCATGAATTTTTTATGTACTAAATGCCACCTTTTCATGTATGTAACCAGTAACCTATTGCACTGTAATGTTTTCATCTTCAGCGTATCTTTAGTCTCTTCTCATATAGCCACCACATACAGACATTTAAATAGCAAATGTTCAGTATTTTATGGCCCCCTCATACAAAATACACATATGCTTGGCCCATTAAGTCCACGTCTTTGAAGGTTATTCCATGTCAGGATTCTATCATTTATTGCTAGCCAACGAAAAACTTTGATTTTTAATGGAATGTCCCATTTCCAAATAAGCTAAATCCAATTGTTATATCTAAAATTTTGCGCTTTCTAGGGCAATTTTTGGTATATATCTTTAACTATCAGGATTCCTTTTCTAAGATTTCCACTCTAGTTCATCTTTTCATGTTGTTCTTGTAGGGTGATACATGTTGTTCTAAGTTGTGTTAAATAACCCTCACATTCATGTACATGCTCCTCTGGCAAACCCAGATCCTTCGCTCCTCTCCATGCTTGATTATCAATGTTATCATTGTGTGATAAATAAATCTGTTGCAAATTGTGGATGCCTTTGTTGTGAATGAAGTCAAGAAGTTGGATTGATAATGTATGTTGTCCACTCATGCCCAATAATGCATCTAGCCCAATATCTATCATGGTGTCATCTCCAATCTCCCAATGAATAAATCCGAATGGCCAAGGAAGTGTTTTCACCATACTACTCCATATGAAGGATTTACAAGATTTATTTCTGGCCCCGTTACCAATCCAAGTCATGAAACTTTGAACATACATATATTTATCATTAATTATGAGTGGCCATAATCCATTCATTGTCATAGTCCTCCACATATTCTTGATGATTAATGCTTTATTGAAACTGGATATGTCAAGGATACCCCAACCTCCTTCCTCAACAGGTCGTGTTATTGCATACCACTTAATAAAATGATACTTACCTTTTAACTGCACCCCAACGCATAGAAAACGCCCCATGATAGCATCGTGTATAGTCCCTCTAGGCATAGATACATGCGCATCTAGTATACTACCATGTTTTGAAGAACCACTTTCAACATAATCACTCTGCCTCCCATATATAATCACTTGTGCTTCCAATAGTCTAGTTTCCTATCGAATCATTCTATCAGCCACTCCCATTCTTGGTTATAGTATCCATTCGGTTTATTTTATATCATATGTAATTGAAACCTCCATCAATATGAATGAATGGGACCCCAAATAAGTCTTTGATTTCTATATCTACCTCCTCATAATTTTCGTTATGCAACAACAGAGATTTCCCCCCAATCATGCATAAGCTAGTTGTTGATCTGAAAGTGGATATGATCCTATGTATATAGCTCCTTTATTCCACCAATGACTCCCCCCAAAATAGAAAATCATCGACAAACATCATATGGGATATCGACTAATGTCTCGACACTTTAATCCCTAAAATAAAGCCAATTTATTTCGCTTCCCTAATCATCCAACTTAAGCAGTCTATCACCATCAAGAAAACCAGGGGAGAGCAAGTGCAACCCTGTCTCAACCCTCTTTGTGCATTGAAAAATTGTGACTAGAAACAATTTATAATATCCGCAAAATTTGTAGTCAAAATACAAGTCATAATCCATAGAAGAATCATTTGTGAAATGTCGGATTTTATCAACACCAATTTTAGAAATTCCCAATCAATACATTCATAGGCCTTAATAAGGTCTACCTTTAGCAAGGAAGAACTCATTTTCTGGGACTTAATAGAATGCAACATCTCTTGACCAATGCCAACAACATCTTGTATCTGCCTACCCTCCAAAAACCCAAACTGTTCATTAGAGATGTGTCTCGACAAAATCAGTTTGATTATATAGGAAATCAAATTTGATATCAACTTATATACTGAATTACAATGTTATGCAACCAGCTCAAAAAATTAAAGAAAAGATAGATCAATGCCTTCAAAATCATCTTCTTCAAGGGGGAAACCTCCTTTTGATGCCGTCAATTTACAGCATGCACCAATCTTCAAACCTTATTGGTTATGGCCCCTTTAAACAGTCTCCACAAAATGTTTTAAGTTAGTAACCCAACCTTTTCCTTTCACCGCCCTCAAGCCCGCATACATGTAACTACTCCTCTTTAACCTTGGTTTATTGGATTTATTACATGAATCCTTCAAATCGGCGCCATTATGGTTGTAAAACCTTAATAAAAGAATTATGCATAAAACATGCATAACACACCATTAACCTGCTCATTCCATAGTCTTGGCATAGTTTCCTAGGGCTTCCCTTTATTGAAATCAGGTATTGGCCCCTCCGTGGGTCGCATTACCCACTCCTTCCACTTCCCCGATATGCAATTACACTATCGAGACTCTATAGGGGTGCTCTTTACACTAAAAACCCACACCCTTCGTTATATCAGAAATTATGGGAAACACAGGAATACAAAGAAAAATCCGCTCCGATCACTTAGATCGGATCTCAAATTTTATGCATCGGGGCTTGGAAATATTTTCAGGTCCTCCTTATTTCCTGCATCCATACTCCTCTGCCATTAGCCACCTTTCAAAGGTTGCGATGCAATTGATTGTTGTAATGCGATCACTCCGATGATCGCGTTGGCATTCGCCGATTAAATCTCTACCATTGATCTTCCCACAGATCGAACGGTCCATATTATGTCGCTTGATCACAATCGGCGTTTGCCCAAGGTCATGGTTATTCCACTCGCCGATTTAAATTCCGCCAATTCAATCTCTATCGTTGATCTGTTGGATCCAACGACCCCTGAGCATCATTTCCTTAATCTTTCGCTCCTTTGTTGTTCGGGCCTTTTACGCTTATGCTGTGCCACGAGCAATTTTTCTCTATGTGTTCCTTCGCCTCTTTGAGTCCGATAAATTCACATGCATGTATATATATAGTATAAAAACTATGATTTACATTGAATTCATCATTCAACCATTCGAAACACACAGTTACATGGATTTGAATTTATCTTAGCACATAACAATTAAACAAAGGATACATTTTGAGACTCTATCTCTCTTTGTGGTCTGCTCGCCTAACTCCAGTGGCCCCTCTTACATTCTGCCCATAGGCTTACAATCATACTCAATTTAGGGAACCTCCCACTCTTCTCTCTTGGTTTTTTTTTTAATACATTATTGCCAGTTCCTTTTACAGTTCGAGGAACTGTTTCTCAATTATGAGTCAATTTCTTCAAACTAATTCCTAATTGATCCTATTTGTCTAATTAAAAAAGACCAACAATGGTTGATTCAACCTTTATTTAAAATAACCCAAAATGAAACTAAATGAAACAAAAATTTGAAATGTTTTCCTCTCTACTTGTCAAAATAAAACGAAAAAATAGAAAATAATAAGAAACATCTCCTAGCTATCGCCTCTTCATTCAGGTGCTCCTGCATCACCTTTACATTACACAAATGAACAATTCTTGGATGATACAAATGACAAAACCTCATTTCTACATATAGGATTCTGAGGGGTCACAATATAATCAAATCCGACATAACAATAATAATATAAGGTCAGAAAAATAACATTAGTGGGCTTCTATGCGGCACAATAATAACAATATGCAGACAATAGGGGCGCAACAATAACAATAAGGGCTACAATGACAATAGTAATGGGGAAATCACTAGTATTATAGGGACCGAACATGCCCCTCTCCTTCAAAAAAGTGTTGTCCTCAACACTTGAGTAGTTATGGATGCTTCTGTATAAAATTCTCACCCTCCCATGTGGAATCTTCAACGGGTAAGTTCTTCCATTTGTTGAGATACTCCGAAATTTATCGATTTCTTAGCTATCAAGTTCTTGTTTCTATGACTACTTCAAGTTCCAATATGATTTTTCCTTCCTCGTCAAGTTCTAGCAGTATTGTTTGAACTGGGAGTTTGTCACCTATAACCTTCTTTAAGCATCAAACATGGAAAACTAAGTGCACTCGGGACGTTGCAGGAAGCTCCAATTTGTATGTCATAGTACTAATATTTCTTCAATAATGTTGTTAGAGGTGCTTCTAATTGCCCATAATTCTTAACAAACTTGCAATAATACCTTGTCAACCTGAGAAATCCTCGTAGATGCCTTATGGATGTGGGGATTTTCCATTCCTTAATGGATTTAATTTTGCTAGGGTCTACCTTGACACCTTCATGAAATACAATATGACCCAGATATTCCACCTCTTGTACTCCAAAGAAACATTTGGATCTTTTTTCATATAATTGTTTCTCCTCTAATAGTTTGAGCACCTTATCAACATGTTGAACATGATCCTTCCAAGACTTGCTATAGATTATTATATCATAAAAAAATACTAACACAAATTTTCTAAGGAAGGGTTTGAAATGGAATTCATTAAACCTTGAAATGTAGAAGGGAATTGGTAAAGGATTTGGGTTCTAGGGTTTCACTGCTCCAAACAGGTCATCGTGGAATTTTCGCTATAACTTTTTTTATGTGATGTTTCAGAAGCTAAAAAAACCCATTTGAGCCGAAATCTCTCTGAAGCTCAGGTCTAAATTTCAGATATTTTCTCGCTAGAGTTTGGGAGATATGATCCAAGGAATTTAGGGTTTTTGCAGGATCCCAAATTATATCTCAAACAGGTAACCTAGGGAAAATCGTCATAAATTTATTTCTAAGCATCATATTGAAATTTCGTAAGAAGTTACAGAAAGAGGACGAATTGTAGTATTATGTATATCAGTTTTGGGTCCTAAGGTCGAAACAGTGACACGTGGTAGTTCGCACAAATTTTCTCTGATACTAAATGTTATGCAACCAACTCACAAAATAGAAGAAAAGATAGATCAACGCCTTGAAAATCAGCCTCTTTGAGTGGAAAACCTCCTTTACATTACAGAAATGAACAATTCTTGGATGATACAATTGGAAAAACCTCCTTTCTATATATAGGAGTTTAAGGAGTCACAATATAATCAAAGTCGACATAACAATAATAATATAAGGGCACAACAATAACAATAAGGGATACAATGACAACGATAGTGGGGGAATCACTAGTATTATAGGGACCTAACATACAAAGTGAAATCAGTCTATAATCCATAAATATTTCCAGCTTCTCCATTTGGGAATCAATACAATGAACGTGGCATTAACAACACCCGAAATATATCCATTGATCCTGGATTCTTCAATAGCTGCCATCAGCTCTGGCATCATTAACTCTTTGAAGTGCATAAACAATTCTATCCCCCACTTATCTGGCCCATGCCTCTTTTCTTTTGAACATTACTTTATAATCTTCGAAATTTATGCCGACATGACCGACTGATCCAATAATGCATTGTCCTCAGCTGAAAACATGTTAGGAACCACGTTGTTAAATTCCATTTGGCTCGAAAAGTCATGTTCTTGTGTAACTTTATATTTACTTCTAAAATGAGTCACAACTGCCTACTTAGTTGATGTTTGTGATATATGAATACCTCCATTAGAATCTTGTATCTTCTTTATAGAAATATATTGCTTCCTAAGGTTATATTGCATATGGAAAAATCTTGTATTTTTATCCCCCGCCTTGACCCAGGTCACTCGGCATTTCATCCTAATTTCTTCTTCCTGCGATTGGAGGATCACATTCGTTTTCCCTTCCAACTTGATGGCCTTATCATTATACAAGGCTGATAAATATAAAATATCCCAAGGGCCATTACAATACTTGAGATTTTTATCAATCTCATTTAAATCTTTTATTTATGCCTCTTTTTTTCTCTTTTATCCATCTTCAAACCTCCCTTTTCAACTTAATGAGTTTGTGGAAAATATTAGACATATAGTCATGTGTGGGAGAATTCCTTTCCCCATTCCAACTCCTAAAAACCAGTTTCTTTAAGTTCTCCAAGTGTAACCATTTTGGGTTAAGCTTAAATGGGCAAATCCTCCCATTTTCCATACCTTCTCATCTTAATAATATAGGTTAGTGGTCCGAGATGAAAGAAGGAATAATAACAGAGATGCATATTGCACCAAGTTAAAATTAGTTTGATAGAAAATTATATTCTAAATAATCAATCATTTCAATAATCATTTACAGTTAAATTTTTGGGTCCTCCAAATTGTTTTTGGCTGATCACCATATTTATATACTACACATAGCTTCAGAGAAACCTAGTTCTATAAATCCATAGAATAAATTCATTAGGATTCCACCGATAGAGGTGCATATCCCCCAAACCTGGTAACTTCTCCAATGAAAACAATCAACAACCATTTGATTCCATGACGTGGATTGCAACGATCATCGTAATTTCTAACACATGTGTTAAATAGAGGCTAATTGAATATGTCTTCCTTGAAAGTCAAAAAATAATGATGAATCATCAGGTGAAGATTCACTGAACAATGAAAATTATGGGTGGACTCTGTTTTACAATTTTCCATGGCCCTTGGGGCTACAAACTACCAATCAAAACATGGAGGGTTATCAGACTATTAACATTTTTTTGACTCACTCACTGTATTTGGAATGTAAAGCAAAAGGGATATCATGGTATGGTGAAATACCTAAACCAATAGCTTATGAAGTCTTCATGATCCTAATTCTTTGGCACGAATCAACCAACATCCCGCAACCAGTAAGTCACATCATCAATTTGGGATTTTTACATGGAAACTATTAAACCTTATAAAGGTAAAACCAACTTAGATCCATCTAACACTGGATCTATCACACGTCGAGAGAGATAAAAACCCTCAAATTGCAAAGCTTCTTTTTGGAGTGTAGAATTTGAGGAAAGGTTTGCACATTGAGGGATTTGATTCCTCTCAGCGCATGATAGATCCAATGTTAGATGGATCTAACTAGTTCTAGTTGAGGGAAACAATGTCACATTTTTAGATTATCATTATTATGTATATGTTTGAGATTAACATCAAAATTCACATTGTGTTTTCTTTACTTGGCATGACCATATCATTCTCTTCTTCAATTTAGTTTATGTTTCTTACCTTGAATGCCTTGTACATTTGTGTTTGGATGTTTTGAGTGGTTTGTGTGTTTATATGTTTGGATTTGGATGATAATATTTCTGAATGTTAAAGTTGGTGTGTTATATTTTTATATGTGTATGTAATTGTCTATTAGTAATTAGTTGGTGATGAAGAATGGAGACAATCGTGTCAATAGTTTGTAGGAGTATTGATAGAGCACATCTATTTCATTTAATTTTAGGTATCACAACTTCTCACAACTAATTAATTCATAATAGTGTCCCTACAGGTATTACTAAATATATCTTGAAGAGTAGTTTTAATTTATTGTGTCAAGATTAATCTTGAAACAAGTTTTTCCTTTGCTAATGTTTGAAATAATTTATTTCCTTCAAGAAAATTTTGATGATTTTTTATCTATGGTCTATTCAACAAAGTCAATATATAGTGTATTTTTGAAAAAAAAAATTAACGAGTGGCTAGAATTATAAAATCTTTACATTATTTGTTTCTCCAAGCAATTATCACATCTCCTTCAACAATATTTTGATTTGTTTTGAATGTTTATAAATATATTTTTTCCTCTTATAAATATTATGAATACATTATTCTATTCAATTATCTATTAGTAATTTTGAATATATGTAATTGTATATTAGTAATTAGTTGGTGATGCATAAAGGAGACGATCTTATCAAGGATTAATTTTCACTTAGCAGGAGGATTGATTCTACATATCTATTTCCTTTTAATTCTAGGTATCACAATTTCTCACAACTAATTAATTTTTAATTGTGTCCTTTTAGCTATTTACTAAATATATCTTGAAAATATTTTTTATTTAATAATCTACAATGTCAAGATTAACAACATCTAATGCATCTAATGCATCTAATGCAAACAATCAAATAATATTAGAAAATAGCATCTACACTGAAATCAATGTATCTAATGTAATCAATCAAATGATATTAGAAAACAACATCTACACTAAAATAAATGTGTCCAGTGAAAGAAATCAAATAGGACTAGAAATCCAAATCTACATTGAAATAAATGCATCTAGTGCAAGCAATCAAATAGGATTAGAAATCAACATCTACACTAAAATCAATGCATCTAGAGCAAGCAATCAAATAGGATTAGAAATCAACATCTACAATAAAATCAATGCATCTAGTGCAAGCAATTGAATAGAATTCTAAAAAAACATTATCTACGCTAAAATCAATGCATCTAGTGAATGAAATTTTCTTCCCTTGTTCCCCTCCATCAAATCTTGAAAATTATTTTTAATAATTTCCATTCTCAAGATTAGCAACATCCAATCCATCTAATATGAGCAATCAAATAGGATTAGAAAACAACATCTACACTAAAATTAATGTGCTTAATTCAAGAAATCAACATCTACACTAAAATTAATGTGCTTAATTCAAGAAATCAACATCTACACTAAAATCAATGCATCTAATGCAATCAACCAATTGGTTAGAAATCACCATCTACACTAAAATCAATACATCTAAAGCGAGCAAGCAAATAGGATTGTAAATAAACATCTACACTGAAATCAATGCATCTAGTGAAACAATCAAATATAATTACAAATCAACATCTACAGTGAAATCAATGCATCTAGTGTAAGAAATCAAATAGGATTACAAATCATCATCTACACTAAAACCAATGCATCTTGTGCAAGAAATATTCTTCCCTCTCCCCCTCCATCTATATCTATATCTCCCTTCATCTCTCCTTCTTTGTCTCTCTATCTCACCCCCCCCCCCCTCAAACACATACACTTTCTCTCTCCATATATGTCTATCTCTCCCTCCCTACCTCCCTCTCTCTATCTCTCTCTTCTTCCTTCTCTTCACCTCCCATCTATATCTCTATCTCCCTCTGCCTCTCCTTTTTCTCTCTATATCACCCCCAAAGCATACACACTCTTTCTCCATATCTATATATCACTCCCTATCCCTCTCTTCCCCTTCTATTTATCTTCCCTCCCATTATACTCTCTCCCTATCTCTCTTTTCCTTCTCACTCGCCCTATCTCTCTCTATCCACCTTTATCTCTTTATGTATTTCTTCTTACCTACCTCTCTCTCCCCCTCCAAATCCCTCTCTTTCCCTCCCTCTCTCCTCTCTCTCTTCCTTCCTCTCTATCCCTTTCTCTCCCACCTCACTCTATCTCCCCTTCCCCGCGCCCCCTCTCTTCGCCCTCTCTCCTTCTCCCCCCCTTCTTTTGATATGTCCTTCTTTATCTCTCTATCTCACCCCAAACATACACACTCTCTCTTGTCACTTCCTCTCTCTCTCTACACTTTCTCTCTATGCCTTTCTTCTTCACTCCCTCTCTCCCCCTCCAACTCCATTTCTCTGTCCCTCCTCTCTCCCTTTCTCTCCTACCTCCCTCTCTCTCCCACCATCTCTCTCTCTCTCTGCCCTCCAACCTTGTCACTCTCTGAATCTCTTTGCCCTCCAACCTTCTCTCTCTCTCTCTCTCTCTCTCTCCCTCTCTCTCTCTCTGCCCTCACACCTTGTCATTATATCTCTCCCCCTTCATCTTTGTGTCTCCCCCTATATGTCTCTTACCCTTCTATCCCTCTCTCACTCCTCTCTTTCTCTCTCTCTCTTTGTTCCTCCTCTTCCCTCTCGTTCATTGTATCTCCTCCTCTTCCTTGTCACTACCCTTATCTCTCCACCTCTATCACTCTATGTCTTTGCTCTTCCCTCCATATACATCTAGAGTTAATATTTATCATGATAAACTAATATATATTATAATATAACCAATTTAATATTATATTAAATTTAATATTCATTAATCTAAATTTTATTAAATTTAATAATATTCCATATTATAATATCAATATTAAATCTAATGATTTTCTTTACATGGTCTGATAGAAAAATTTATAATAAAACCAATTTATTTCACAAATATCCCTAGATATATGGCTTTTTCCTTTTAAAGAAATTTTACAAATGTTGTTAGATAAAAGAAATATTAAAGATTTAGAGCAACATTTTAGAATTCTGCGTTGAATTAAACATTTTTCCTTGATTTAAAAAATGACATTGGCTTTAGTAAAGAGTAAAAATGTTTAAAATTTTACCTAATTTGGAATTTAACCTTGTAAAAGAATATGTTAAAAGGTAAATTTATGATCCATTCAAATTTTATCTATATGATAAAAGAACTATTAAAAGCATGAGATAAATTTACTATCCAATCAAATACATAGTTATGTTTAATAATTAATCTTAGTATATTAATAAAATTAAAAAATTATATATAATTTAAAATTGGCCAACATTAACCAAAATTATTTTTGTTATTTTTTTAAAACGTGATATACTTACATATCGAAATCATACTAGGATATAAAATGAGTCTCTGAACACAATAATAATAAAAAACAGCATAAAAAAATTACTTCCCCACATCATCTACAAACATCCCATCTCCATCCTTGTCTTCCGAAGTAGGCAAATATTCTATCCCATTTGGGCACATCCATTAAATTTATCTTGTTCAAGGTAAAGGATCCACACTTGCGTGAACACATTTCAACGTTTCAGTAACAAACATTCTGCGATTTTACATTATATTAAAAAATTCAAGGGAATGGAATGGAATGGAAAATAGAATGGGTGTTTAATCATACCCATGGTAATTAAGTAGTTGAACGTCTTCTCGGTATAGGTGTTGTATAGTTTGAGGTCCACCTTTCTGAGATAAGGAGTTCTATCCATGCCACAGAGCCACCATCGCACATACTAAAATCCTAAACCTTCGTGAAATCAACTCCGATAATCCAGCCACACAGGGTTCATGAAATGAACCCTGATAATCCCTGCCCATGCAGCTTTAATAATGTAGTGAAATCGAAACAAAATGAGGAATGGACATGGCTTAGCAACCCACGATATGGACTGATAATCTATTTAGTGAAGAGTTTGTTGAAAAAATGCGAGTATTTATTGTGAAGCTTCACAAAAAAGTCAAATACATAAGAAAATGAAAAAGAAATCTATCCTATAAACCATTTTAACTTTCTAGAAATTAAAATGATTATTTTTTTTATTTTATCATTATAAATAAATAAATATAGCTCATAAATAAAGATTTTGTTTGGTGGACATAATATATATGAACTTTCAACTGTGAAAATAAATCACAGTTATGGTGCAATGAGCCGCTGATATATAATTTGTGTCGTCGCTTATTGATCTCGAAATGATCAATCCTTTTATACTGGATCGAACCTTAACGTGCAACATTATTGTATTATTTCATGGGAGGGTAATTTTTTTAAGTTCCAAATTAAAGTTGGAATTGAATATTATTAATGGTGTCCATGACATGGAGTGGGTTCACGTGAGTGGCCTTAAATTAATCCATTAAACCATAATTCGTGCCGTGTCGTTTTGACTAAATTAAGCCCGGGATGGCTCCATCTTGGCCAACTCGTTCTTTGGGGGCTGTAAAATCAAAAGGAGTTGTTTATAATGTGATTTTTTGGAGATTCTGGTGACGGAATCCGGCAGAAGAAATTGAGGTTAAATCTTGATTTGTTGTAGTTAAAATGGTTTTTTAACTGTATATTTGGATTCAGCACACCGTAAAACCAGGACGGTTTCATTGTACAGAAATTAGCTATATTCCAATAAATTAATGCCAAATTTTGACCGAACCGAAAAAACTTTCAAAAAATAGCATTATAAACCACTGCAAATCAAAATGTTAGGAAACACAAACTGAGGCAAGACATAAAAATATCCCAAAATTAGTTGGAGAGATGGTCTCTCAATCCTCGCCCTCCCTCTCGGGTATGTGCCAATGAAAGCTCATGTGGTTGATGAGAGCCTTGAGAGCCCGGGTTGACCGGTCAAGGGAGGGTGAGGGTCTCTAGCCTGATTGATACGTGGAGTGATTCATCCCTACATTTAAATGATTGGTGGGTCTGTAGGAAAAAAACTATATAGCTTTTTATGTGGATTCTTGTGTTCTTAGTTAAAAGGTTAAAGGAATATTTTGGTTTATATATATTAGCGATTGTTTTTAAAAGTGTAAAGTTACATTAATAAATAAAAGATTAGGGAAGATCATGTTGAAAAATTAAATCACTAAATATAAAAAGTTTTTTTTTTTTTTTCAATAATATTATAAGTGGATTTCATTTCAATTTAGAAACATGGAAAATTTTAAGGATGGAGGTTTATCTTAATGTTTAGAAACCTTAGCGAATCTTACTAGTTTTTAATAAACAAATTATAAAATGTTTGATGATATTTTTGTAAAAATATCAAGAATTTTTATTACATTATATTAATCAATATAAGATTTTAGCAATTTTTAAAGTAAAATACTTTTATACTATAAAACTTGGGCGAATTATTTTTAGAAAAAAATGGAAATTGGTGAATCTTTTTCTTGGAAGAAGTGTAGAAAATTAGCCCACTTACGAATATTAGCCGATAAAATTTCCCCTGCTTAGTGGACAACTTCAAAGAGCTAGACAAACGATTAACCAGGTAGAGATTTCCGAGGGGAGGCTAGAGCCACTCTTGAGTTTCCAAACAATGATAGTATAACTTACTAGATTGCCCATGTTCAATGCTTCTCTTCTCGATGAAATGAATGCTATAGTAGAAGCCATGTCGATTCCAATAGGCACCCTTGATATGAAGGTCCTAAAGGTTGTTTTGAAGGATTTTGATTACAATAATTGCAAGGATGTTTGCAATGTTCTCGTCGAGTATCCTAGAACCAAAGGGGAGGTATAGGATTCTTTTGATTTCACCAGGAATGCACATTCCAACAGTGTTAAGGTTATCATGGCCACATCTATTGGCATTGATGATATCAAAGTCTCTAGGTGAGTTTAGAGAAAATATTCTATTCAAAATACTTAGAGGTTTGGGATTCCAATGGCATTTGGAGGGTCTCATGCCACTTTTCTAAATACTTCTCAAAAGTATAAGAGAACCATGTTTGGGAGGATTATAGAAGTGAGTGTGGGATTCAAATGATAAGGCAGCTCTTTGGATCTGGTGTGTGAGATTACTTCCTCATTGTTGATTTTTCATAGGTATTCTAAACGGATAATTACTTCTAGTGACTTAATTATTTTCCATATTCTTATTCATCGTTAAGAAATTAAACAAAATACCTAAATAGTAGAAACATAAATAGGATCATGAAGAGACATTTGAACAAGAGACGCAAATATTTTACTCTAGGAAAAACCTCATGGGGGGGGGGGGGGATCTAACAACCTTTTCCTTAGAGAAATTATATAGTTCAATAGGAATATATTTGTTCTTTCTAGTCAAATAAGAAACAAATAATCAAAATCAAACCCAAGTCAAACTTGGTCAACCATTAGAAGAATAGTTTCAGAAATTCAATCAACTTGAGCCTTAGAAATTGCTTTCTTCTTTCTAACCCTATATTAGGCCTAAAATTCAACCTTCTTTATGCCTCATATTTCATCCTCTTCTTGCCTCATATTTGACCTCATACTCATCCTTATGATGATATGAATTCTACCTCAAAAATTATCCAAATTCATGCTCTGTTGAGGATGACTAATGGCTTATATATAGGCATTTCAAGACCCTGAATAGGTATGTCCCTTCACTAAGACCAACTTGACAAATGGAGGAGCCAACTTTACAGTTTTAAGGAAAAAATCATGATTTTGAAATAAAAAATATCTTCCACATATATATTAATTTCTTGATTATTTGGAAGGATAAAACTAATTATGAAGACCAACCATAGCTACAAAAATTCAAAACTCCCTCTTAGCTAGGGATGTATTCATAATTACCATCCAAATGTTATCTTATTGAAATTTTCTCTAAGAAAAGGTTAAAACAACTCATTAGCTTTAGGATCATCAGACTACCTTAATCTTGGTCAATGACTCTAACCTATGGTAAATCAACAACATCATTCAGTCGCCATAATTCTAGTCCTTCTAACCCATGGTGCATCATTAACATCAAATAGTGACCATCATTCTGGTCAGCGCCTCTGACCCATGTTATACAAACTAGTCTGACTTCACCATCATCCTACTCAACATCTTTTACCCATGGTGAAACCTTACGAAAAAACCAAGGAATTTTTTAAGGATGGAAATTTATCTTAAAGTTTAGAAACCTTGGCAAATCTCACTAGTCAATAATATGAAATATATAAAATGCTTGATGATAGTAAAAGTTTCAAATGTGTAATAATTTTATATAGTCTTTATATAAATTTTTGGTTACTTATAAGGTAAAATAGTTTTATATTATAAAATTTGGGCGAATCATTTCAAGGAAAAATGAATATTAGTGAATCCTTTTTTTTTTGAGAAAAAAATGGAAAATTAGACATCTTGCGAATATTAGACCCTAAAATTTTCCAAGGGACAAACTCAATCAATTTGAGTAATCCTCGTCTCAAATCCAAGGGCCTCACTCTACATGAGTAATTATAGGTCATGATGCTAAATGGGATAACTTAACCTATTTAGAGAGTAATTCTAAGCCTGATGCTGAAAGGCACCCACTCAACTCTATGGTTGAGTAATTATGGGCCTCTCGGACCATTCTTCTTACTCCTAGTCAACATACGTGACCCAAGAAGAATGAATGTCCTCTGTCAGGCCATTCTCCCTAATCCTAATCAACATACTTGACTCAAGGAGAATGATTGTCCTTAATGATATCACATCAACACTCCCTCTTACTAAGAGAGGAATACTCAATCACTCCAATCTTGTCCTCAAAGTATACAAACTTTATCCTAGGATAGAGGCTTTTTCAATGTTTTACTTGACTATAAAATAGTATTGGAGCCACACTGGTTCCTTCTATACCATGTCTTCATGGTTGTCTCTTGCACCTAATTAAACAATTCAGAAAGTAGCTTTTGAATCTGTAATGCTTCACAACACCCAAACTAAGTTGGAAGATACACAACCTCTACAGTACTAAGTGCAACAAATTTTTGCTTCTTTCTCATCCAAGAAATCATAGCGGAATAACATCCTGATGTACTCTTCCTATCTCCCACACTTATTGCCCAATTTAAATATCAGTGTATCCCTGTAGCTATACTTCATTAATTCAATGTTACTATGTCCAATTGTACCATGTAGGTACTTCAATACATGTTGAGTTGCATGTGTTGGCTCAACCATAAACTAACTTCCTTCGTTGGAGCCATCATCATGAATGTTTTATGGTCACCCTAATTGGGTGCTCATTCTAAAACAGATCCTGCTGTGGAAACCTTGGATGCTCCCTCCACCACTTATGTTATCTAGTCATTAAATTGCATCAACTATCTGGTCTGATAATCAAGATACTTCATTTCAAATCCAGAGGTAAACTCCCTTTGTCACTGAAGAGGGCTTGACCACTCCCTCTATCAAATGAATCTTTCTACCTTTGTTAGAAAAAATTCATATGATGACAAGATCAACCTTCATCCATTAATCCAGGAATACCAAGTTTGAAGTGTGTGTACAGGGCCTTCCTCTTCTTGAGAGAAGGATACTCCTTCACGTCCCTTAAAATCTTGAGGTAGCTCTATGCATACTTCTTCTTGAATTACCTCGTTGAGAAAAAATAGTCTTTACATCCATATGTTGTAACATTCAACAAAAATTAGAGATCGATAATATTTTAGCAGAAGTGTACCTGACAATTTTGAGCAAATGTCTTAGCATGGTGTTCTCCCTCTTATTAGGAGAATTTACATTAATGTTTCTTTGTACTTCTCTAGGTTGACATATGCTGCATACTAGGTTTTGTAGATCCCCTTGAATTCACAACTGACTTGTCTTCATGTCTCGACACAATTCTCACATACATCTTTCCTTCAACCTTGTTGGCTTGACATATAGGATCCCTCTGAATTGGAAGCTCTTCTGGTCTTCTCACATGGTTATAGATGTCATGTTCCATTTATCCCTCTTGAATGCAAGTCCTTTTGCCATAAATTTTGCTACTTTCTTCCTGATGCTTCCTCCTGCTACTAGAGCCCTGGAAACCTTCATAATTTACCTTCAAACATCACTAGGAAGCCATGGAAGAAAAATTATAACCAAGCAAAAGATACAAAGATAAGAGGATAACTAACATTAATAAAACAATAATAATCGTGGAAGAGGGATATAAGTTAGTTATCTTTTGATTGATTGAAGGGAATCACAAACTCCCTCTTGATCCTTTCCATCTTACAATCATCCTTTGGAACCTCATCACCTTTGTCTTCATCATCAATCATGTTGTTTTCATTTCCTTCCTTTCATGAACTTATTTAGCAGAATTGTCATCTTTTAATTGTATCCTTTAAGATTTATCTAGGGTTTACAAACCCTAATATTTCTAGTTCTTCCAGGAAAGGTTCATATCACAAGTGTTATGATTTATTTTCTTATCTCCCTCTATTTATGTAGTAGCTTTCTTGAATCCAATCATGTTTTAAAACATTTGAAGGAAATCTTTGTTGTATATGTTGTTCTAGCTAGAATCAAATAGTGGATTTTTAATACCAACAATATGTTTGGTCCAAAAACTCATAATTACAATAGTACAATCCAAGTAATATTTTTCATTCTTGATACGAAATCGTACTAAATAGCATGCCTCACATAATTTTGAACAAAAATTTAATCAACACATTATATTTCAGAATGTCATACTTTAATGGATGAACAATCTTTAAGGTCTAGACTTTCTTTTAGAGTCATTGAATTTTTTTGTCCATAGGATTTATTCACAAGGATGATTGCTTTCAATCCCTTTTGGACTAAGCAATTCTGCTCCTTTAAGACAATTGTAGTAATGGCAACAATTTTTTTCCTTTACAAGGACAATCCTCGGATCTTCTATCTCCAAACTTGATGATGAATTTGGCTTCTTCCTTACTACTCCCTTTAGATTATGAGTAGCTTTATTCATATGCTTAGAAACAACCACAATCAATGCAATTCATCCTTTGTATTCAAGAACCCTTACTTAGTCATACAATATATTTCCATAGTAGTATAAAATATTAGAGTCTACAAATTCAAAAAAAATACTACTTATAGTATTATGCAACTTAGGTCCATACAAAGATTTCAATTTCAAACGGTCTCTTTCAATTCTTCTATATTTTTATGAAACCATATGTTTATTGGTTCTTCCAAGAATGGGAGATCCTTTTATCAAAGTTTCATCATATATTTCATTAAGGATTTTTTTTTACCATATTTCCACATGACTTATGGAAACATTTTCAGATCAAACTTCCTTTTGAATTTGACTCTTGCTTGTATATTTTAGGTCCTCAACCCAACAAAAACATCAGCAACAAATATTTTTGCAGAAAACCTTCTACCATAAAACTCAAATTTTACACCACTTTATGACTATGACTCATTTTTTTCACAATAGCCATATACATTGATGCCTTAACCATGTACATATGACAAAGCATTGTTTGCAAACAACATTCTTAGCATGTATAGTACTATGTCTCGGCCATTTGAACTCATACAATTAACACCCATGTTATACCTTTGTTCATCTAAGAAATATGCTCTAATTAAACATCAACCACGTGTTTCTTTACCTCAGATCTAATGCTCATATTCTAATCTCATGGTTGATCACTCAATTAGTGAATCTCAAATTGAGAGGTAAACATTCATCAAGCAACTTCACCTTTAGCACATGTAAGTGAAGGGACTTATTCAACATACATAATTTTCCTCAATGGATTCTCAAATGATCCCTCTGAAACTACACAAAATTTGTGTTGACACATTCCTTCTATCTAACTAATCTGGTTTAATATTTCATGATACATTTTACACAAATAATTTTTTTCATCCTCCGGGCCAACCTTACTTCATTGAACTAGAGATCAAAAGCTTCAAAGGAAAATTTGACACAAGATTTTTCAGTGAGGCCTATACTTGGTCCTTATTAAGTGATCATTGGCATATTATTCCTTTAGATACAATTTTCAAGAATGTTGCCAAAAGAAATTTGATCTCAAAATCACTATGAGTAAATTAAGCCATGATACATACTTCATACCCTAAAGATTCAAGGAAGAATCAAACATCATATTTTAGAAAACATTTTACAACTTTGTGGCTTCCTCATCATCTGAACATCCCGTCATTGAGAGTGCTATGATTTGGAATTAGATATTGAAACAATATACAATGGCTACCACAATCAACCGCCTTGTGCAAGTAATATTTAGTAAACCTTATGTATAAGAGACAACTTTTGAGACACAACATACTCCAAAAATATGTTTTATTGTACAAAAAATACATTATAGTGGGCCATGTCCCAGCTCCCATCTCAATCTCAGTCAACACCATCCCATGTCCCACCTAGAACATCCTGTGATGGTCCAATCAATGTCAGAACACCCAAAATCATCCCTAGTTACATACTTCCGATTTCTAATGCATCCCTTATATAGGACTCAAACTCCACTCAAACCTTACCCAAATCGCAAATCACCATCAGCAAGACAAATCAATAGCAGACTCACAAAAATCATCATTAAGATGAACCACTTATGTATCAATCTGAGGTTCCTTTCATATTTTGTGGCCTAGTCATGAGGCTACTTGGCCTCCTTTAAACACTCCCCAAGGTCTCTCGACCTCTTATTTTTCCTACGACCTAACTCAAACATTTGTGACCCCTTCTTTATTCATGGTTTGAGGTTTTTCAACCTTTAATTCTTAGACTTAGGCCTAGTTCTAATTCCTTATGGGCTAGACTTGAGTTCTTTAGCCCTCTAACAGATGGAATCATACCTTGTTGCAAGCTGAGATATTGGACTAGGTCTCTTTTGGTTTTCAATTCAAGGTTGCTCTTTTCAAATCACAGCACTGATACCATGTTTATTTTTCAAAGGTATTCTAAACTCATAATTACTTCTAATGAATTAATTCTTTTTCATATTCGCATACATAAATAAAGAAATTACACAAAAGGCATCAATAGTAGAAACATCAATAGGATCATGAAGATACAACTAAAAAAGAGACACAAATATTTTATCTTAGGAAAAACCACATGGGGGAAACCCAACAACCTTTTCCTTAGAGAAATTATTTAGTTCAATAAGCAATACATATGTTCTCTCCAGTGAAATAAGAAACCAAATAATCATAATCAAACCTAGGTCAAACCTACAACCAACATAATAATAGTTTCATAAATTCAATTAGTTTGAGCCTAAAAAATTCCATCATTCTTTCCTATTGAAAAATGTGTAACTAGGTTTGGTCTTCATAAGTATGAAATGTATTTTTGATTCTTGTAAATTATAAAATGAAAGAAAAATTATTATAATTATTATTTTGGAGCATGGGTTTCATGCTCAAGGTATTTTATTTTATAGGTCAAGCACCCATTGAGTGCTTATAGGGTTTGTCCTAGGTAAAGAAGTTAAAAGAGTCACTGTCATAAATTGAAGACCCATCGGGCACATTGTAACATGTAAAGAAAATTATTTTTGTCATAAAAGGTGCCCAAATACCCTCCAAGGCCAAGTAGGCCTAAAGGAAGATCCATGTCCACCCTTGAAGAAGCCTATAAATATAAGAGGACTCATTCTACTTGAAGCACATTCACTCGCTAGTGATTCTAGCGAAGGAAGAGGAAGGAGGAGGAGACGAAGGAAGAAGAGAGAGAATAGGATATTTTGTTTGGGCTATTTTCTCTCACACGTGTTAAGGAGAACTAGGGTTTTTGCAGCAAGACCTGGGGTTTTTATCTTTAAGTTTGATCTTGGAGAAAATTATACAAGTAGGTCAATCGAAGGTGACCA
>APFE030273664.1:33237-76872 GCA_000404065.3 Pinus taeda | reverse complement strand
AGAGGTTGGTATTGGTCTTGGAGGGTTTTGAAGTCAGTCTTAAGGTCTTGTAATTCCTTAATTGAAGAATCTATAAGGAAGAGAAGAGATTTGTGGGTTTTCCTCTCAAGTGGAGAGGTTTTGGTCCTGGCTTGCAACCTATATTCTGTGTTCTTGTTCTTCTTGTTTTGGTAGTTGTTTGATGATTCTCAAATATAATAATAAGTAACAAAGATATTAAGTAAAAAAACATCACAAGTAGTTATCAAGTAAATAGAATTAATCATAATCATTGCCCTATTGAATTTTCAACATTGTATCAGAGAAGGTTGGCTAAGGGCATCATGAAGATCTCCACTACATTGAAGAAGTTCATCAAGAAGTGTTCAAAAGTAGAAATTTATCTCAAGAAAGGAATCAAGGAAGCATAGAGCCTCTTATTCTCTACAAAGAAGGAAGTAATCAAGGAAAAAGACGAAGGTCTCTTCTCGACACTCATTGACACATTCCAAGACGAGAGCATTTGGGTAATTGATAGTGGTGCATCTAGGCACATGACATATCATTACAAACAATTGAAGACTTTATGAAAGAAAAAATATTCTTACTGAGTGGAACTTGGACATAACAAAATCTATCTCATGAGAGGTATTGGATCAACCTCTATATAGTTGGATATTGGACACAACATTCACCTCAACAGCATCCTATTTGTTTCAGCCTTACATAAGAAATTACTTTCCATTTCAAGTCTAGAATAAAAGGGTGATAAAGTAGCTTTTATTGATGGAAAGGTTGTATTATGGAGTAAAAACTCAAGCATAGAGAATGTTAGAGTAATTAACATCCGAGAAGGAAGACTTTAGAGGTTTATATCTCCTCTAACACAAGCTTTGGTTCACGTTGAAATTATCCCATGTGAACTTTGGCATATAAGATTTGGTCATCTGCATTTCAAAATCCTTCCAACTCTAAGTTCCATAGTAGATGGAATACCTGAAATGAAGGAAGATCATGAAGGAGTATGTAAGGGATGTGCAATGGGTAAGAATACCAAGAGACCATTTGGAAGCAGTGCTTCACGGTCAAAAGAAATTTTGGATATCATTGACTCCAATGTATGTGGCCCTATGACTCATAAATCACTTGGAGGCCATATATATTATGTCACATTTGTAGATGATCATTCAAGGAAATGCTAGTTTTGCTTAATAAAAACCAAGGACGAAGTATTTAAAAAAATTCAAGAATTCAAAGCTGAAGTGGAGAACCTTACAGAAAGAAGAATTTAGATACTAAGATTCGATAATGGAGGAGAGTATACATCCAAAGGGATTATAGCATTCTGTAAGGAGTTTGGGATTAATAGGGAGTTGATAGTCGCATACAATCCCAAACAAAATGGAGTTGCAAAACGAAAGAACTGATGCATTGAAGAAAGCGTAAAGGCAATGTTACATGATCAAGATCTACCAAAAATTTTATGGGGGGAAGCCATAAGAACAATAGTATATATTCAAAATCGAAGTCTCCATAGGTTGCTGGACAACAGGACTCCTGAAGAAGTATTCTCTGGGAAGGAACCTATAATAGATCATCTCTAAATATTTGGGTGTCTCGTATATATTCATATACCAAAGGACAAAATAAAGAAGTTGGACCCATGGGGCATGAGAGGAAAATTTGTTGTCTATAGAAACTCCTCCAAGGCTTATAGAATATACATAAAGGAAGTACACCATATAGAAGTAAGTTAATATGTCATATTTGATGAGAGTACTGTGTTCAATAAATCTAAGGAACTTCCCATGCACTCCGATGATGAATAACTTCTAGTATTTGAAGAAGAAGTTAATAGGGAAGAAGAAGAATCTCATCATGAAGATGAAGGTCCCAGTGAACCCATTCAACTGTGGTCCTTCCCAAATCAAGAAAGAGACCAAACTAATTGAAATCTACAGTACTTGATGGAGAAGGTTATGGCGTAGTGAAAGGCTCATTGAGAGAAAGAAAGAAACCCAAGAGATATTTTGGGTATGTCACATACATGACAAAAATAATAGAAGAAGAACCATCCACTTTTGAAGAGGTTGTCAATCATCAGGAATGGAAGGATTCCATGAATGAAGAGTATCAATATATAATGAAGAATGGAGTTTGGAAGATCATACCTAGGCCTGAAGACAAATCTATGGTAACTTCCAAGTGGATCTATAATATCAAACATGCGACAAATGGAAGTATAGATAAGTATAAGGTAATATTTGTGTCTAGGGGCTTCTCTCAACAAGAAGGCATCAACTATGAAGAGATATTTTCTCCAACAACAAGATGTACAATGATTCATTCATTGGTCTCTTTGGCAACACGATGGGATGGAACATCCACCAAATGGATGTCAAAACTGCATTTTTGAATGACACATTAGATTAAGAAGTCTATATAGAGAAACCCTTGGGATTTGAAGTTAAAGACATGAAGGCATATGTTTGTATATTGAAGAAAGAATTATATGGACTCAAACAAGCACCAAGGGCATGGTATGCTAGAATGGATGCATACCTACAAAGAATAGGCTTCACAAAAAGTTATGTTGACCCAAACATCTATATCAAGGTTGTAGATGGAGAACCTTTAATCATTTTTTTGTATGTATTAATATTCTATTGACAGGTGTAGAAGGTCGATTTGAAGAATGTAAGAAGCAACTAGCAGCAAAATTTGACATGAAGGATCTAGGGCTAACGCATTACTATTTGGGACTATAAGTTTGTAAAGAACACGATGAAGTTTATTTGGGTCAAGAAAAGTGCATGATCAAGATGTTGAAGAAGTTTAACATGATGGACTGCAAACCTATGACCACTCTGATTATCACAAACTTGAAGAGGCTAAGGAGTCCTGGATTGAGCCTTGTGGATCCTTCCAAGAATAGATAATTGATTGGATAACTAATGTACTTGGTGAACACTCAACCAAACATATGTATTACAGTAAAAATTCTTAGTCTATTCCAAGTGGAGCCAAAGGGTGATCATTGGATAACAACAAAACATATATTGAGATATCTACAAGGAAATATCCACTACTACCTGAAATATGATAGGAGGAATGATGTTCACTTGATTGGACATACAGATTCCGATTGGGGAGGTAGTGAGTAGGATGGAAGAAGTATTATGGGAGGATGTTTCAGTTTTGGATCCTCATTGATCTCATGGATGAGCGGAAATCAAGACACAATTACTTTGAGTAGTGTTGAGGCTGAATATGTTGCAACCTATGAAGTAAGCACATAAGCAGTCTAGTTAAGGAAGTTTTTATCCAACCTATTCGAAGGATTGATGGACCCTATAGTGATAAATTGTGAGGACACTAGTTGTATACCATTGTCTAAGGACCCAGTATTTCATAAATAACAAGTATCACTATATTTGGGAGCTAGTACAAAATGGTGTGCTGCAACTACAATATATCTCCACTAATGAGAAGGTAGCTGACATATTGGCAAAATCTCTACCTAATAAGAAGCTTATGTACTTTAGAGACAAGCTTTTATTGGTTGATATATCCTCCCTAGTTGAGAGAGAGATAGAAACATAATTCTTGTCTTCACTTGTTAAGGCAAAATGTAGGATTGGGTAACCATCTGACATTCAATACTCTTTGAGGATGAAGTAGGGTTTCTAAGATAAGAGTAGTCATGGACCAATATTCTTTGAGGACTAGATATCCAAAACAATTTTTTTTCCAAAATAGGTCATACTCGGTGAACACTTGAGTGGAGTATGTATCTTGAGAGACATTGATGGTGTCTATAAATCATTGGTCTCATCGACATTGTGCTCTGATCTTATGGAGAGATATAGTTGTTAGTAAAGGCCTTACTATATGATAATTTGGTTGATATGATGTTAGAAATATGGGTTACCAATCTGACTCTTCTTATGAGATCTCTTCATATTGAGAATGTCCATGTACCTCTTATGAATACCTCCCTAATTAAGAGGGAGTGTTGAAAAATGTGTAACTAGGTTTGGTATTCATAAGTATGAAATGTATTTTTGATTCTTGTAAATTACAAAATGAAAGAAAAAATATTATTATTATTTTGGAGCATGGGCTTCATGCTCAAGGTATTTTATTTTATAGTTCAAGCACCCATTGAATGCTTATATGGTTTGTCCTAGGTCAAGAATTCAAAAGAGTCATTGTTATAAGTTGAATACCCCATTGGGTACATTGTAACTTGTAAAGAAAATTAATTTTATCTTAAAAGGTGTCCAGAAACTTTCCAAGACCAAGTCGGCCTGAAAGCTGGCAAGTCGGCCTAAGGGAAGAACCACGTCCACCCTTGAAGAATCCTATAAATAGAAGAGGGATCACTATACTTGAAGCACATTCAATCACTACTCATTCTAGCGAAGGAAGAGGAATGAGAACGTAATAAAGAAAGAAGAGAAAAAATAGGATATTTTGTTTGGGATATTTTCTCTCACACGTGCTAAGGAGAATTAGGGTTTTTACAACAAGACCTATGGTTTCTATATTCAAGTTCAATCTTGGAGAAAAGGAGACAAGTAGGTCAAGTGAAGGTTGCCAAGGGTAATCCCCATGCTCTTAAAGTGAGGGAAATTCAAGCGAAGGTCAAAGGAGGGCTCAAAAGTTAGATTGAATCTCACACATGTGGCAACAACAACTACTAGGGGGCTGAAATTTCAGATTCGTAGTGGAGGCCGGAATTTCTGCAACTAGAGGTCGAAGAAGTGCTACTGGAAGAGATTTGATTGGGTTTTCGTAGGCTCACGGTTAGCAGTTCAATCAAAGAGGTTTGCCTTGGTCTTTGAGGGTTTTGAAGTCAGTCTTAAGGTCTTGGAGTTATTCAATTGAATAATATATAAGGGAGACTTGTGAGTTTTCCTGTCAAGTGGAGAGGTTTTGGCGCTGGCTTGCAACCTATATTTTGTGTTCTTGTTCCTCTTGTTTTGGAGGTTGTTTGATGATTCTCAAATAATAATAAGTAACAAAGCTAATAAGTAAAATAACATCACAAGTAGTTATCAAGTAAAGATAATTAATCATAATCATTTCCCTATTGAATTCTCAACATTTCCAACCCTAGATTAGGCCTCATATTTGACCTTCTTTATACCTCATATTTCATCCTCTTCTTTCCTTAGATTCAACCTTAGATTCATCCTTGTGATGGTTCAAATTTTGCCTCATAAAGGATAATAATTCATGCTTTGTTGAGGAGGATGAATGGCCTATATATAGTAATTTTAATGGCCTGAATGGGTGGGTCCCTTCATTGGAGCCGACTTGAAAAATGGAGGAGCCAAATTTACATTTTGGAGGAAAAAATCATGATTTTGAAATTCATTTTTTTATTCCACGTATATATTTATCATTTCTTGATTATTTTGAGAGCTAAAACCAATTATTAATACCAACCATAGCTACAAAAATTCAGCACCAACTTCCTTTTTTTTGCATTCTTGGAAATCTTTGTGCCGACCAAGTTAGAGTTGTTGGCGTTGAGGTTGACATATTTCACTGTTTAGAGTGCCACATGGTAAAATATGGTTTGACGGAGGGACATGAAAATGGATGGATATTATTGTCTGGGATGAACAGTGTTTGCCTAACCCAACCCTGTAGAGAAACACCTTTGGTGTAATTAATATAGAATAATTTAGCATATAATTATCTTATAGATTTATGGAAATTTAACATGACAACAATAGTAAAAGAAAGAATGAAGCAAATGTACCTTTCACCAACTCCTGCATTGATAAGATCAACCCTTAATTTTTAACACCAATATGAATGCAAGTATATAAGCATGCCAATAATACACATAGTTAGGCTCTTGGTTAAGATCTATTTCCCCATATTATGTAGAAGACTATATAATAACATCTAGAAATATCTCTTCATTTTTAGTTTTTCCAACCTCTTGAGTTTGTATAAATATTTTTATTGATTAATGCTAAATTCCAATAAATTTAGTTGAAATATTTAAATGGCCTCCTTTAAAATTACATCACAAAATCACAATCCACAAACATGCCTATTTAGAGAGAAGCTTCCAAAAGTATGACAACTACCATATACCAGTGTTACATTATTATGTAACTCCATATGAAATATTTGATTTAAGCATTGTTATATTGGGCTACAACAAACCAAATAGAGGAATATTTTAGCACACCCAAAAATGTAAAATGGAAGTTGTGCAAGATGATTTATGATTTGACTCTAGTTGACAACCCCTTTTGGTGTCTGTCTATTTTCTACATAACCTTATTACATCCTCCATCTTCTATTATAATTGATTCTTATCTACATTCTCATTTTCCTTGAGCCACTCAGCTACCACCTCAAGCCCTTCTTCGATGTTTTCAACATCTTTCTTCTTCATCGTACCCCTAATTTTTTCCTTATGTAAACTTTTATTCATGTTGTATGTGTATTAATCCAATGCATTCCTCAATTCCACTATTTACTTCCATCCTTGATCTTCTATTTTTAGTTTCTCTGCCTCTACTGTCATTTTGAAAATATCATCAGTGCTCAACCTACCACTCTGATTCGTCATGATCATCACCTCCTTAATCCCACTTATCTTATGTTTTTCTGACACCATCATAATTCCATTTGCATCGATCTCTATAATTTCAATGATTTTGACATTTCCTTTAGGTGCACCCCGAAGACCCTCCAAAACAAATTCACCCAAAGGATGATTGTGTTTGACATTAGGGCTTTCCCCTTCATAGACACTTACTCTCATGAAGTTTCCTTCCCTTTTGACTATAATTTGTGTATTACTTTGGATTAATACACTCATAATATCCCCATGAACATCAACTCATAGACTAAGGGGGGTGACATCTCGAAGTATAAGGTGTGTTGTGATATCTCCATTCAACACCATTTCCTGCACAAAAGCACCAAAAATTGTAGATTCATTGTGATGGATGAATTTACACAAATCCTTGCAACCATAAAATAAATATTTTAGAAATTCCTACACTTTGGGTTATTACGTAGAACCTCCCATAAGGATAATTTTGTCCATATAGGTTTTTTCCATAGTGGAATCCTTCATGCACTTCCCAATCATCTCATTGCATTTTGCAAAGAGATCAATGTTCATTTGTTTAAAGTTTTCTATTCTAATTTTTTAATCAAGGTGTTGGGTTTCATGAAGACATGGTATTCAAAGATGGCCTCCACACTAGAAGACACTCAGGACCACAATTTCCTCTATTGTTGTCCCTATTATGCCCTGCTTTGTTTCCCAATTTCACACATTTTGAACCACTACCTAGCACTTTCACACATTTATTGATGCAATAATGAAGATTTGTGCTCAATTTGTAATTTATTTAAAAGTGGGAAGGTAAATTCTTATTTTTGATCCAACACCTTCGTTTAATATGTGTATTTTCCAAGATTTATGATTTTTTATGAATCACCAACAAAAGGTTGTACCATTCTTGTACTATCTATATATATCATGCACTAAGGATATGAACGTGTAAGTTGCTTTGATTGTTGAGGTATGCAACAAGGTCCATTGGTTAATTAGTTTGGTATACATTTGTGAGAGATATTTTTGAAGTTAGTTTGAAGTCAAAAGCATGCCTATCTTAACTATATTCATTTTGAGGCCCAAGATAGAGGAACTATTTGCTAAATTTCCTCATGCATCAGACCAACGATTCCTTTGTTTATATTGTGACTACAACATACTTCTATCGATGGAAAAATGTTATGATCTTTCATCTATTTTGATTTATATTGGATTGGGTTGTTTACAACCCAATATGCATTGTAAACTCTATATAAACTAAGCTACGACCCTATGCCTAGCTAGCGATACTATTGTATTGTCATGCTATTGGTTTAGTATTTGGATGCCATTCCTTTTATTAGGTGGATCTGAGACATTAGCTTATGATGTAACAAAGAATGAGTAATTTTAATACAAAGCCTATGATGCCAAGCTCTATATTCATTTCATGGTGTGTTTGATTATTATATTTACTATATTTTTTAAGTTACTTATAGAAGCCACGATTTGGTTGGTTAGGGCCCAACCAAACCAACACGTCACCTCTTTTGTTCATTTACTTATTTGAGTGGTTTTCTAATCTACTAAGTGGAGCGTATATATATATATATATATATATATCATGGTGTGTTAACTAGTGTGATTTATTTTGCCGCACATAATGATCTTGTGTGCATAAGATTCATGCTATATCTCCTTCACATTTGCGAAACCCTTCAACTTATGCTTATTTCATATATAGATCTGGAAGTTAATGGTTATAAGTGTGATAAATCTTCATGAGAAACATTATATATTTAAATGTGTGAACGAGGATCATACGTTATATAAAATTGTTTATATGCTTTCAAGTGATTCATTTTGTTCATACTTTGGTACAAGTTTTATTTTAGGGTTTCACTTATTTTAATGATTTGCAATTCTCTAATGAAGTGGTGATACAGAGGTGTTATGAAACAAGATCTAGATCTACAACTCTTGATTTGCTATTGACACAAGAGCTACAAATCTATCAAACCCTAAAGTCCTCTATCACATCATAAGTATAACATACCTTTGGGATATTCGTAATATTTTTGTTAAATTTGTAAGCAAGGTTTGAAATCACATAACAATATTTTCATTTATTGTTGAATGAGTTAATAATCATGTTGAGATTCAAAGAGTATCGTGCGTTAAGTTGTATTTACTAGACCTGAGAGTTTAACAAATAAAAACCCTAGTTGTAATGAGTCAAGTGTGATTTGGAGCAATTGGTTGCATTGAACTTTAGATGAAAGCCCTGTGATATTGTAATTGGATTCAACCTATATTGATACGAAATAGAGTCACCTTTGGGACATTCGTAACATTTTTTTTAAATTTGTAAGCAAGGTTTGAAATCACATAACGATATTTTCATTTATTGTTGAATGAGTTAAAAATCCTGTTGAGATTCAAAGAGTATCGTGGGTTAAGTTGTACTTACTAGACCTGAGACTTGTCAACAAATAAAAACCCTAGTTGTAATGAGTCAAGTGTGATTTGGAGCAATTGGTTGCATTGAACTTTAGATGAAAGCCCTGTGATATTGTAATTGGATTCAACCTACACTGATATGAAATAGAGTCACCTTTGGGACATTCGTAATATTTTTGTTAAATTTGTAAGCAAGTTTGAAATCACATAACGATATTTTCATTTATTGTTGAATGAATTAACAATCTTGTTGAGATTCAAAGAGTATCGTGGGTTAAATTGTATTTACTAGACTTGAGACTTGTTAACAAATAAAAACCCTAGTTGTAATGGGTCAAGTGTGATTTGGAGAAATTGGTTGCATTGAACTTTAAATGAAAGCCATATGATATTGTAATTGGATTCAACCTATACTGATATGAAATAGAGTTTACATATTTAATTATTGTGGTTGTCTGATTCATAAATTTTTCATATCCTAATATTTGTATTTTTTGATTCACAAAGATTGTACATTTGATCATTTGGAATAGAGATCTAAGTTCATGAGAAGAATACATTTGTAACTCTTGATGAATGTTGATTGCAGAGAGAATTATTGATTAAGGAAATTTAACCTCTAAAACTATACATGTGTAGCCTTCCCAAACAATTGCATACAAGGCATTGGCTTGTATCTTTCGGGTTAAGAAGTGTTTTGTTTCTAGTGTCCTTCTTGCACAAAAATTAGTAAATACGCTATTTCCAACATTGAGATTTGGTAAAAAAGGCAAGACATTTGTTGGAGTGTGTAGGTAAGTTTGTGATATTATTATACCAGAGAGAGGTTATTTTCCATCTATGCGTACAATGTTTATCTTTCGAGTTAATGCATCTAGTTAAGTTAACAATGCCTTAGTTAGATTTGAGTCTATTCGTAAATTTGTTTTGATTTTACATAGTGTTGAGGGGTGATAAAACAAGAGTGCAAGATTCTCAAATAGGGTTTCTTATTCATTTTTATTTGAGGACTCTGCTTGGTACGAGAAGTTACTATATTGTCTAGGATTTTCCTTCTTGATTTCTAAAGTTTATTAAGATAGTATTTATGCTCATTTTTCTCAGTTAGTTAAGAGGTTAATGGTTAGATTACTAGTTGATTGATAATTAGGGTTTGTTTCTAATAAATTTCTAAAGTGATTGTGGGAGCTAGACCAAGAGTCTAACTATTGTTTATAGGAACCTAGAAGGGTGTTGATGAACAAGTCAGAGAAGGGATTTGATTTGCAGGATCTCAAGGCATTTCTTGGGAACTTATAGTGTTTCACCTCAAAGTCTATGGACCCTAGATTTATATTAAATGTTGTGTAATTGATATGCAACTAACAACCAACATTTTGGTATTGTTTTCAGGGAGGTGTTAGGGAAAGATTATGATCATTTTGAGTGAATTATTTTAACATTAGAGGTAAGTTTCTATGCTATTTTTTTCAGTAGCTGTACCTCTGTTTTCTACTCGTTATGAGGGTTAATTTTCAATACTAAGGGATTTTTTCACGTATGATTTTTTTTAAATAGATGCACCATTTGATTGGGTTTGAATTAGTGTAGACCAACAAGTTATTTTTACAGTCTTTACGTAGTTTTCTGATTGCATTTTTCTTTTCTTTTTTTTCAATATTAATGACTAATAAGGGTAGAGATCCAAAACCTAAGGGTGTAGAGAAAGAATTGATAATTTGGAAAACACTTTTTCTCACATTGAGCCTGGTATAGGTAAAAATTTCAGGTACACTCAGACTAACGAAGATGGTAGTTTTCATTTGTACTCTAGAAACAATAGTTCAAGAGTTTCTCAACCAACAGGGGAAAAGAAGGTAAGTTTTGAAACTAATTCTCCCCTTTTGGCTAAGTATTTATAGAGTAGTCAACCTTCATTCGACACATGGTACAATTTAATTGGAGGGAAAGGTATGGAAGATCATGAAGATGGAAAAGGTGAAGAATTTGGTGAGAAAAAACCAAAGGGACAACTCACTTTTGGATTTCCAATTGTGGATCTTGATGCTATTATGTAGATGAAAAATATTTTTTCATCAGTTCTCCTCATTTTCATGGTAAGGTGCATGTTTGGTAGCGGATCCCTTGTGTAACGGTTTTGGGGCTTAAAGCCCTTAATTTTGGGTATTGATATTGTAAAATTTCTGCAAAGTGCGCAGAGCGCGAATTATAATGAGTCAAGTCAAAGGGTTGTTCGCTCGAAAATAATGTAAAGATAATACAGAACATGTCAACCTACCCATGGTCCACGAACCATGGGAATGTATAAATAGAGTGAGGCTCTAAGGGTAGAAGGCAATAATATGGTTAGACCTAAAGCATTATGGGTTTGTAAAGGGAGATAGCTCTGAGTCCGTAAAGTCCAAGTTGTGGTTGATAGTAGTTAGAGTAGGCTCTGTAGCTATGTGTGCAGAGGCCTGGTAGAATCCGCAGCTATGTGTACGAACCCCTGCAGTTGAGTGCACAGGGCATAATTGGATTGTATTGAACTGAAGATTAATATACGATAAGTGTTTCTGAATTATTATGCATCTGGTCGTAGCTCTATATGTTTGTTCTTATGTTATGGTTTTATGCATATCTTTAAGATTTATGGTTTTGCGCACTGGTTATAACTACTGAATACTTGTTTAAGACACCAAGCATTAGATCAAATCTATAATAACCACAATAATAATAAGGAATCTAGGAAGTGCCCCGTCGCAGAGCTATGTGAAAGCCAGAGAGCTGTGTAGAGTAGTGCGAGTGTGCAAATCAGTTCGTGACCCCTCTAGAACTCATCAATACATTCCTAGGGTGCGGAAACCTTGTTCCAACACCCTCCCATGCTACCTTGGGTGGGACTTCAGTCTGCGCTTCGCAGATTGTTGCCAAAAGGGTCGTTAGTGTGGGATTTGTTTAGCTAAAACACTTCTGAACCTCGGTCAGGCCCCAATAAGACAACAAATGGTTTCGTTGCGGGGACTAGGATCTACCTAAGGGATGTCTAACTTCGGAACATTGGAACCCTACTAAGAAAGAAATTGAAGAGTGGTTAGATATGAAACTTCACGAGTTCGTGGTACAGGAAAAAAAAACTCCGCAAATATTCGAGAAGAGGTGGCTAGATCACTACATATATACGCAAATCCACGAGATATTCTTCGCAACCTTATTGTTAGAACTGTATGGTTGGATTGCGAGGCTTGCAGACAGCCAAGGAAGGTGCAAACTCGATCAACCCATAGTGTGGACTTGAGAGTTGGTGCGTAGGCTAGAAGCATCTGAAGATAAAATCACACGGTTCGTAGATCATTGGCTAGATCAGATAATAGGAGGGTTTATCACTAAATTTGTGATAGACACAACCGTGAGCTACAGTGAAGCTGAGTGGCATTTTCTCAAGGGACCACAAGGTAGGTACATCAAATCCCTGAATAGCTAGATTAAGATGTTGTTATGTGAAAAACGAGTTATGCGACTACCTTAATGTTTGGAGCAACACGGAGTGGAAGAATATACCAAGGTATCGAAGGCTTAGGAAACAATCCCCTAATTCCATCAGCGCAAGAAAGTGAGGAAGAACACGCTCAGGGTTCTCCGAGGAGTGCGATCAGCTTGATAAGGCAGCGCATTCCACAGTTGTCACCTCCACTTATTCCATCACCCACTTCACCTTCTTCGTTTCCATCTTCAACCACCCGACCTCCGCCCACCCTGCTGTTCAGCATGGCGAGAGTAATCAAGTTGCCTGTATTCAGAGGAGTAGGAGTGAAGATCCTGATCAGTTTTCATTCGTAGTAAGAGCAGTGTGGGAAGCGCACAGAGTTACGGATGATAACATTAAGAAGGCCACCTTGGTAAGTGCACTGCAGGAGCTCACGCTGACTTGGTATATCAAGCACTCGAATGATCATCCGAATGTCGGGGTAGCGGAAATCTAGATTGCATTAAACAAAGAATTTAGCCGGTTGAAATCAGAGATGCGATCGATCATCAAATTCAAGGAGATCGCGATGCTTCTAGGAGAAACTCCCTGGGATTTGGATCAAAGACTGAAGAGCATGATCCATGAGGCTAACATGACGCTGATGAATGCGTAGCACCACATGTTTTTTGTGGCATCTTTGACACCACATCTGAGGATGGTGCTATCATAGCAGAAGATTTCAACCCAGGCAAAAGCATTGGAAATAGCGATGAGGTTGCATGAAACTCCGATACAAGATCCTGGGTTGGGAGTCCAATGAATCCACATGCAACTACAAAACCTATGCTTGGAGATGCAGAGTTTGAAACAGGATAGGGCGCTTCGGCCAGAAGCACACGAAGAAGTGTGGTGCATAAAATGTAAAATCTAGGGCCATGATAAGGATCATTGTTTGGCATTCGTGAACTATCTAGCAAGGGGGGACTAATGCTATTGAGACCAGAGGCACAGGTAAGGCCAAGTGCGGTGCCCATGCTCTGGTGCACGATCTGTCAGGTGGGAGGAAAGCACACGACAGACAAATTTCATCTATTACAGAAGCTTACACAGGCCCCCCAACAACTGTTTTGCAACTTTTGTAGATCGGTGGGCCATGACGAATGAAACTGTCGGAGTTATGAATTGTTGATGGATCGAACACTTGCCTATAGGATGCAGATTGAGGCGTGAGGTCAGGATCCAACCACAGCAATAGCGCATGGTGGGTTCCAGGGACGAGGACAAGGATGAGGAGGAATGGGACCTAGATGAGGGTGTGGACTGTTAATCTGCTACAATTGTGGAGGACCTGGGAAATACGCGCATGACTGTATGAACCTGACCAGAACATGTTGTCTGTATTGTTATCAATTTGATCATGAAGTGGTAGATTTCCCCACACTAATTGCACAGATGCGTGAAAAGGGGGTGCTTCAGTCTACTCCAACATAGAACATCCAAATGATGAGGTCTAAACCGCGCGAAGAAGACCCCAACGTGAACAGGATGCTCAGAAGTGGTACAACTACAGGGGAAGATAAGGGGAAGTAGCCCGAGGAAAAGACATTGGTTCACAAGGCCCCTACAAAACAACCTGAGTTCGACTTGGAACCCGCAAAGGAGACATTTATGGAAGCTAAGGAGAGCTTCGTGGAGGCCTTTACTTCAAGTAGTAAGGATCAACTTGAGCCGAAAATGGATCTTTCTATGCTAACTACCTTTTTAGGGACATGCATAAAGCTTCTACACGATAATAAGGAAATTAAGGGATTACAAGAGTTGATAAATAGGTGTGTAGGGTTAGGTGAACCATGCGTGGTTCGGAAACTAGGAAAGCATGCTTTGTGCACCGGGCGGGAAATGCGATTGACAACACAGATTGGCGACTTTGAGATGGATCAGGTCATCCTGCACTTCAATTTGAATGTGAATGTGTTACCTAAATAGACATGGGAACGCATGGGCAGGCTTGCATTACAGTGGTCTTCTATTCAATTACGAATGGGGAACCCACAAAAGATCTTGCCCATGGGGAGATTGCAAGGAGTAACAATGGATATTAAAGGCGTGAGCACACAAATGGATTTTGAGGTAATAGAAATTGTGGATGACAACAACCCTTACCCCGCGTTGCTAGGAATAGACTGGGCTACGGATATGAATGGATTCATCAACCTAAAGAAGCAGAAAATGATATTTGAGAAAAAGTCCCTACGCATAGTTATTTTGCTAGATCCAACTGAAGGAGCACGCTACACTGAACCCATGTGCAACGAGGGAAGTGATGATGACTTGGATTATATCTACAAGATAACTGTGCGAGATCAGGATTGGGTGAATCCAACTGCAGAGGGAAGATCAGGATTGGGTGAATTCATCTGAATCCGAGGTTGAACGAAGCAACAACGTTGAATTGCAACATGATGACTAGGTTGCTGCATTGTGTAACAGCCCAAGCTTGAGATCTACCTACATATGATGGACTGACAACGATGGATGAATTCTTGAACAAGTTTGAGAGCGTAGTACCCGAGCAACAACAGTTCGAAGCATTAAAATGGGTGTTGTGAGCGACACCTGTGCATTGGTGGGGAACACATAAAGGCACTTTTGAAAACCAATGCGGCTACACGAGGATGATGCAACTATGGTTTGGGGAACTGGAACTAGAAATTGTAGATAAATACGATGGACATGATGACTCGCGTGTGCACCTCGTAAAATGGACCAAGGCCTATGGAGAGGAACCTCAGCCTGAGTGGGTGCACTTATTCTACCATACCTTGGATGTCATACCCAGGAACTGGTATACCGAGACAGAACTCCAACACGGTATGGGCAAATGGGATGTCTTGTGTGAAGGATTTTTGTTAACATTTACATTTGAGACCCATGGGTCGATACTGTTGATGATGCACTGCAAGTTGTGAAGGCCGCTATCTTCAAACAAAGTAGATAAATATTTTGGAAACAAAAGGGAGTTGCAAAGTTCGCAGACCATCAATTGAGGACCCCAACATCACAGTGCCATTGAAAACAAAGTAGATAAATATTGGTACCGATGCAGGGCCAAAGTAAGTGACGCTTGGGGACTATTGGGATGATGCTATGGTGGATAAGGTCATCAAGTTACTCTGTGAATATCAAGATTTGTTCCCAACCAAAATCACGGACTTAAAGGGGATAATTGGTGACTTAGGAATGATGAAGATTACTTTGAAACCAGTTGTGAAGTTAGTTAAGCAGTGGACTTACTGGTTGAATCCAAAATATAAAGAAAAGGTCCGCGAAGATTTGGAAAAAATGCTTGTAGCAGGAATAATTGAACTAGTGGAAGACTCTGAATGGGTGAGTCCTATGTTAGTACAGGAGAAAAAACAGAAGGGCGAAATTCAGATCTGCATGGACCTCAAGAAGCTCAATGATGCATGTGTTCACGATCCATTCCCGACGTCGTTTACAAATGAAGTAAAGGAAAATGTTGGTGGACAAGAAGCTTACTCATTCACAGATGGTTTCTCAGGGTACCACCATGTCAAGATTGCACCGGAAGGTAGGAGTAAGAAAAATTTCACAACTGAATGGTGCTATTCTCAGTACACCTTTATGCCCTTTGGATTGAAGAATGTGGTAGCAATATTATTGCGTGGCATGGTGGCCGCATTCAGGGAATTCATACACAAGTTTTTGGAGGTATATTTCGATGATTGGACTATATTTGGGTTAGTTAAGAACCATATAGCAATCTTATGCTTGATGCTAGATACTTGCTGCCGACACCAAATTGCCTTGAATCTCAAGAAATGCACCTTCTTTGTCCCCTTTACACATTTTCTAGGCCATAAGGTCTTAAAACAAGGATTGATGGTGGATCCGACGAAGATTTTTGTTATTCTCAATCTGGAAGCACCGCGAAGTGTCAAACAACTGCGGACCATGTTAGGACACACTAGTTACTATCAGAAGTTCATTAAGAGCTACGCACAAATCACGGCACCAATGGAACAGTTGTTGAAAAATGATGCTACATATTGTTGGAATGAGGAATGTAAGAAAATTATGGAGGTTCTCATGGAAAAAATGGCATCCTCTTCCATTCTAGTCTTTCCAAAATGGGACATCAAATTTCATGTACATTTTGATGCGTCGTGTATCACGTTGGGCGTTGTACTTACGCACGAAGGTTTGGAAGGAGTCGATCACCTGATCGTGTTCGTAAGCCAGTGGCTATCCAAAGCTGAAATGAACTATTCTACTATTGAGCGTGAAGGATTGGCGACGGTATACGCACTCCAGAAATACCACCACCATCTGCTGGGTGGGCACTTTAAGATGTATACTAATCATATACTTAGTGAATAAGCCTGTGTTGGGGGGGTGCATATGCAGATGGTTGCTCTTGTTTCAAGAGTATGACTTCGAGGTCATCATAAGACCGAGACGCTTAAATGCAGGACCAGATCACTTGTCACGAATTGAGACCAGCAAGGAGCCAACAAATTTGGAGGAAGGACTACCTGATGCACAACTCTATGCAGTGCGGGTCATGGATGGCCACTTTGAAGATATCATTCATTTATTAACCACAGGGACTGCACCACAGGGATATTCAGTCCAGCAGAAGAAAGAATTGGTGATACGAGCGGCATATTTTTCTGTCATCGCAGGGCACCTCTATAAAATGGGAAATGACAAGATATTACGAAGATATGTACCTTAATTTGAAAGAGCACATATCCTTGCAGAATCACATGGGGGGGTTGCAGGAGGACACTATGCGGGAGGGACGACCGCACAAAAGATTCTTTGCACCAGACTATGCTGGCCAACCCTACATCAAGACTCGAAAGCATACTATCGCGCCTGCGACATATGTCAACGGATTGGGAAACCATCGCGAAGGAATGAGATGCTACTCAATCCACAGATGACGCTGTAACCATTCGAAAAATGGGCAATAGACTTTGTAGGGCCGATCAAGCCTCAGGAGAAAAAGGGTGCGCGCTACATCATCACCGCGACTGAGTACCTGACTCGATGGGTGGAAGCACAGTTAGTTAAGGACTAAACGACTGTCACGACTGCAAAAGTTTTGTTCAAGAATGTGCTAACACGGGTTGGATGTCCAAAAATTCTCATGAGTGACCATGGAACGCACTTCCTAAATGAAACTATCGGCGCACTCACCGAAGAGTTCCAGGTGTATCATTAGTAGAGCACACCATATCATCCGCAAGCCAATGGGACAGTAGAAGCCTTCAACAAAATTCTGGAGCATGCGCTGACTAAAGTGTGTAACGCACAGCGAAACGACTAAGACTTGCATATACCTACTATATTATGGGCCTACCAAACCACGTGCAAGAAATTAATGGGTCAGACACCATTTAGGTTAGTCTATGGCACGAAAGTAGTTATGCCAATGGAATACATTGTACCTAGTCTGCAGATTGCAACGATGATTGGTATGGCAGATCACGAAGTTCTGGAAGACAGGCTCGCGCAACTAGAAGAACTTGAAGAAGAACAGTTTCTAGCAGGATTCCATCAACAGGTACAGAAACAGCACGAGAAAGAGTGGCAGGATCACCATATCAAGTTGCACACATTCAAAATAAACGATTTAGTATTGCTATATGACAGTAAGTTCGAAAAATTTCCTAGAAAATTTAGAATGCATTGGTTTGGACCCTATGTGGTAAAAGAGGTCACAGACGAAGGCACAGTCCAACTTGTCAAACTAAATGGGGAGCCCTTCCCAGGAAAAGTAAATGGTAGTCACTTAAAGCCCTACACGAGCGGGTCGACTACCTGACTAATCGACCAAAGCATAGTCTCACTGCTCCAGATAGTCAAAAGAGAGCACGGGACAATAAAACAGTCTGTTAGGGAGCTACGTGACAACAGGGGCGCGCGCAGGATTGGTATGTCACAAGGGTCGTGGTTGCATAGAAAGGGCTACGCTGCTACATGGATAAACAAGGAAGTGACCGTTGTTGTCACTATTCATGACAAGATGTCCGCGTTACGGCAAAAAGGAGCGGGCGACGGGAAATTAAGATATGAAGTACGAGCCATATTTGGAACGATCTACCGTAAATCTAGAATTAATGAGCCAGAAAAGGAGGGAACGGTTGAATTTTAATTTCAATAGGCTTATAAATCATAGTGGGGCATCCACCGAACAAACTGTGGTATCTGGAGAATTAATCTATTGTGCCCTCCAATAGGTATGGAGTTGTTGAACTTTGATGATGTGGGAGTAAGCCCGCTGCTCTCAATATTGCAAAAAGAGGCGCACGACCTTCTGGATAGTGTAATGTTGACAGCGAAGGATGCTGCACTAAGCTCAACACCAATGGTAGGAGATTTATTAGAAATTCTCAGAAAAGTAGCAGGACCGGTCCTCATGCCACTGCATAAACCACGGTCTGGTAGGCGATCCATGAAAGATAAGGGAAAGATGGTGAATCTTGAGACAAATGACAAAATTCTGGTTAACAGTTCATCTCTAACGCACCTTGAATATTGGGACCTCGTAGATAGCAAGATATCTCTTGCAAAAATGCAACACAAGATTCACTAGATAGTGAGTATACTGGACCAGAGATCGGAAACTTGTTGCTTTGGCACAAAGAATTCCTGCCTTTGACATCTCAACTAGAGCTAAAATCCTATGAGCGGTCGCTTTGTTTTAACCGAGTAGAGAAGAATGAGAATCATCAACTAAATGAATTAGTAGGGGCAATGGAGTAGGAGCTTGAAGAAGTTTTGCAGGAGGCAAGGATGGAGCAACAGAACATAGTGCGTCACTCGCATGGATGGTGGACCACGATACCTTGGCAGCGCATCTCGCCACATCGAAGAGTGACTTGGAATGAGTCATGATGATTGTGTTGGGGGCCTATTACGTAGCGGATCCCCCGCGTAATAATTTTGGGGCTTAAAGACCACAATTTTGGGTATTGATATTGTAAGGGTTCCACGAAGTGCGTGGAGCGCAAATTGTAATGACTCAAGTCAAAGGGTTATTTGCCCGAAAATAATGTAAAGATAATATAGAACATGTCGGCATACCCATGGTCCGTAGACCATGGGAATGTATAAATAGAGCGAGGCTCTAATGATAGAAGGTAGTAATATGGTTAGACCTAAAGCATTAAGGGTTTGTAAAGGGAGATAGCTTTGAGTCTATAAGTCCGAGTCGTGGTTGATAGTAATTAGAGTAGGCTCTGCAGCTGTGTGCACAAAGGCCTGATAGAGTCCACAACTGTGTGCATAGACCCCTGCAGCTGAGTGTGCAGGGCGGAAATTGGATTGTACTAAACAGAAGATTAATATAAGATAAGTGTTTCTAAATTATTATGCATCTATTCACAGATCTGTATGTTTGTTCTTATGTTATGGTTTTATGCATATCTTTAAGATTTATGGTTGCGCATGCTGGTTATAACTACTGAATACTTGATTAAGGCCCCAAGCATTAGATCATATCTATAATAACCACAATAATAATAAGGAATCTAGGAAGTGCCTCGTCGCAGAGCTACGCGAAGGCCAGACAGCTGCATAGAGCAACGTGAGTGCACAAATCGGTTCATGACCCCTCCAGACCCCATCAAGACATCTCCAGGGTGTGGAAACCTGGTTCCAACACCCTCCCATACTACCTCGGCTGAGACTTTAGTCCGAGCTCCGCAGATTGTTTTTGAAAGGGCCGGTAGTGCGGTATTTGTTTGGCTAAAACACTTTTGAACCTGGGTCAAGCCCCAATAAGCCAACAGTGCATGAAGATCCTAATGCTTTTATTTTCGAATTTAATATACTATGCAGGAGTTATTATTATTCTTTAGATGCCCAAAAATTAAAATATTTCCCCAGTGCTACCCTTAACGACTGAACCTTGCACTAGTTTATGGGGCTCAAGGAAAATACCATACATATTTGGGATGAGATGAAGATAATTTTTCATGGAAAATGTCAAGAGTATTGTAAAGCTCACGAATTGAATGATGCGATTTTTAGGATTAAACGATGTGAGGATGAAATTTTGGAGGATTATATCAAAAGGTTCTTATATAGCTTCCAAAGGTCCAAACATATATTGGATCTTGGCGCCATCAGGACTCTTTTTTTACGTGGAATTTTGGATGAGTCAATGTATATTTTGAATTTATTTGGACAAGGATATATATCGCAAATAAATTATGAAAAAAAAATGATTTATGCATGAAGTATTCACATATTCAATCCATAACTGGTAGGGGATTAAGAGGCAATTTAAAAAAAAAAATCAAATATGGAATCATTGATGCTATTATAGTTGAATTTGAGCATAAAATGGATAATCTTAGAGCTGAATAAATGGAAAATTTTAGTTCGAAGTTAGATTCCTTAAAATTTCAAAATAAATTAGAAGAATAACAAGTTTCATTATCTTTTTTTACCCAAAATGTAGAAAGAAGAATCCATTGCATGATTTCCCTACAAATGTTGCTAAAAGTTTTGTTATATGTGTAGGTAAACACCCTACGGAAGAATGCCCCTCCATGCCTGGTTTGAAGGTAGTTTTTTAGGAGGAGAATCTGATACCTGAACTGTTGGATGTAATGGGAGCAAGGAAATCATGGAAACATGTAAGTTCAAGTATGCATCTTGAACCTACAACTTATTTTCCTAGTTTTCATGCTCCACCACAACACTTGTATCAAAATTGGAATTGTTCTCCACCATTGCAACAAGGGTATCCCTAGTAGTTTGGCTAGCATCCCCCTTGGAAAATAGGGTGGATAGGGCCTTCAAATCCTTTTTTTTTATATGCTATGCCATCAAAACAATCTTACCTTGCACCATATGCATCTTATAGAACAACTCAACCTTCATTACTAGTTTCTCTACCTCAATAGATGTAGCCCATACCATCTCAGTTACCTGCGCAACTAGTTCCTAACTCAAACAATAAAGCATTATATCATATTCTTCCTACTTAGATACCCCCTTTCCCTACTTATTAGATCATGCTAGTTGGGGTCCATTACCTACAAATGAGATCAGGAAGGGTGATAGAAACATAAAAATAAAAACAAAAATGACTAGACATTATCATTGAGGAAAGACATGAAGAGGGGACTCATGATCATTCAAACAATGATACTATACCATATCCTACCTCTACACACTTAGATCCCTTACCTTCTTCTTCAAACCCACCTCCCTACCCAGACAGGTTGGATTTGGAGAAAGTTTATCCTACCCCTAATTTCAACCTCGCTTCTGAGCTAAGGAACATTTGTTAAAAATTCCCTCTATTGTAGGTTATACGCTAAAACCATCAGGGAACTCTACACCAAGAATTTAGTAAGGAAGATAACTGATCCTAATACTATCCAGTTTGTTGGTAAGGTGACCGAGTTGATGATAAGGCGTAGTTATGTTGACAAATATACAAACCCTAGAAACTCGACTGTCTTTGTCTAGATAGGTGGCATCCTTGTCCCTAATGTCTTAATTTACCTTGAAGTGGCCATCAATGTGATGACCCAAAAAACCATGGAGAAATTTAGAATAAATCACATTTGTCCTACACTCACCATCCTAAAGCTTGCTGATTGATCTAAAATCAATCTGGAGGGTGTTCTAGATGATGTGATTGTCTCAATTGACTCATGGGAGTACCCAAAAAACTTCATTTTCCTTCAACCCAAAAATCCTATTGGGGCACATCCATTGATTTTGGGTTGGACATGGCTCACCATGACTGACAATTATATTGGTTTTTTCTCTGACGATATGCTTATTTCACACGTGGATTCAAGGAAGAAGGTCACCTTTTACCTGCCTACTAGATCCATTTAGGAGCTTCATGGCACTCTATGGTTAGACAATAGTAATAGTGATGAGGAAACTCAGTCTCTAGTTGTTATAGATCAGTTACATTAGTTTACAGAGTGTATTAAGGAGATTCAAACTCGTGACTTTCTTTAACTTGGATACTATGAAAAATTCTAGGCTATTTCATCATATTTTTAGTCCAAACTTTTGGGAGAGTTGTGATATCCAAACCTTGTCACTGCTACATAACTTAGTAGCCACTACAGACACTCATGAGCATGATGCTGCACTTGTTAAGGTGAGGCTGGGAAAATCCCTATACATTGATCCTAAACTTGAACCCTCTCAACAAGAATTGTTAATAAAAATGTTGCAATATCACCTAAGTGCATTCTCCTAGAGCTACAAACACCTGAAGGACATACCTCCTCAAATTGCACGCACCGTATCTATATTCAGGAAGGATTTCAACCTATCTGACAGCCTTAGCACTAAATGAATCCCACACTCCAGAACATTGTAAATGAAGAGCTTCAAAAATACATAGATGTTGACTCTATCTACCATATTTCCAATAGCTTATGGGTATTCCCATTAGCATTTGTCTCGAAGAAAGGTGGGAGGTGGAAAACATGTGTTGATTATAATTAATTAAATAAATTCACTCTCAAAGACTACTTCCCACTCCCTTCTATAGATTAAGTACTGGAATCCCTAGAGGGAAAGACGTACTTCTCTTTTTTCGACAGATTTATGTTGGCCAAATGGCATTGTGAAAATTGTCAATGGAATCCAGTGTGTTGGAATTTATGTCAACTAGGCTAGCATTTATGTCGACCAAGATAGCATTGAAGGAAACTAGACTAGCATTGATGTGCATGGTGTGTGTAAAGATCAGGAGGAGTCCTAAACCTTGAAGGTATTTCTTCCTCAGGAGATCATCTCAAATTCTCCTAGAAGTGGTGTAGTTGGATAGTGCTTAGAAAGAGCCTTACAGTTGAATATTGGAGCTTGCAAATGTCCTACTGGATCACAAGTTATTGCTAGTCAAAATCAGGTGCCCCAAAGTCAAAGTGGCATAGCTAATTTTGGTGTAGATTCAAAGTTGTGATCAAGTTTGATGCGTTTTCTAAATGCAACAGAGTATTTAAGCATAGTAGCTAAGTGAAGGATTAGGTGGACGCGATCTAACAACATTGTAGTGGGAAGAATTTATATTGGCCCAGTCGTGAGCCCATATAAAAACTCATCTCTACGAAATTTTCCCCGAAAGGACTAAAGTGCACGCAAGTGTTGAGTGCCTGGGATGATGTAGGGCTAGGTAAAAATGGACATACAACATAGTGATGGAACAAGTTTTGATTAGCCAATGGGAGGTCCCACTTCACACTTTATCTAGGCAATAGCTCCCCGAATGGTTCAAATTTATGTGCAAATGGAAAAACTAGGATGAGATATGCCTGACCAAAAGTGGATAGTCCACATAATAGTGCAGTACGTGGTAAGAATTTTAATTAGTTAGTAGAGGTCCCACCATGACAACTCATCCCAGTTGGAGTACCCTAAAAGGATTCAAAGGCACACATAATAGGACCACCCAAGATGATGTAAGCATGAGGTGATGTTAAAATGATGTGGTAGTATGGAACATAGGACATGTGGTAGGTCGATTCGACATTTTTTGGTGGCCTAATGGGCCAAATATGGGTTACACATGTAACCACTCAGGAGGCGCCACATGGGATTGATGATCTTGGAAGGTTTTAAAAGTGTATTAGGTGGAGGCATCAGAGTTGACTAGCCACTAGGTACACATGGAGTACAACTCATCTTCGTTGGTCGTTGGTTGGTCCAAATGCTCTGTGGTGGTTCCCATAAGACATAGAGGCAACATAGGACCAATGGGAAAAGGTGCAAGGCAGACCCACTAGACATGTAAGCCTGGAAGGCTTACTCCAAAGGAAACCAAAGGCATGCCAGGAAATAGAGCCAGGGTAGTGGAGTCCAGAGACAAAGATTTTGTTGACTATTGACAGTTCCATAAAATAATGAAAAGGAGCATCGAAGAGCCTATTTTGTAATGGTTTAGGATGTTAATGTAACCGAGTGCCTTCATGCTAAAAACGATAACAGGGCAATGTGGGATTAAGCATGTCAGGCTATGAGTAATTAAGAGAGGGCTTACTTCAAAGGGGTTTCATGCATATGAGGCTTGGGCTTTGGATTTCAAAGGCATAGATGAGTCAACATCTCTTTTTCAAGTTCCTCCATATTTTGTAGGTGTGCCATATGTGGCATTGCACCACATTTGCAAATAATAGAGCATTGATGATTAGGTAGCTATTTTTGAAGTTCTGTGGGCACAAGTTGATGCAGGAAATGAATGGGTCAACAACAAAATAAAAAACTAAATTGATGGAAATATCAAAATTGGCTATTAGACTTAATTGGATCAGTCAAGAATTTGAACAATGAACATGTCGAAAATTATTTGAATGCACATGTTAGTGTTAATGGAGTCAATGATGACTACAAATCTCACTGGATCAAGGAAACAAGGACCATGACTTGTAGAGCTAAACTAATGGTGCCTTACCTTATCAGAATGAGCCATACCTAATATTCCTTGCATGATATGAAGAATTAAATGAAAATATGGCTAGGTGCAAAAGATCTGATCACATACCAAGAAAACCATGCCCAAGATACATGCTAAGCACTATGATAAATTAATATGCATGGAGAGCCTTGATGGAGTATATAGATGACTAAGAATTGATTATTCAGCACGGAAAAGAATCAAGTTCTGTTTCTTAGATTTATTGCAGAGGGTAGTGGCCAAGTAATCATACACAACAATAGGATGGAGAGCCATGTTGAGAGTACTCACTCGGGCAGTGTGAGATTGATAGTAGGGACTGGATTGTTCACTATGCAACAAAGGAAGATGATCAAGGATTGGAATTATGCAGTTTTGACAGGGAAGGAAATATTTTTGAGAGTAGATCCAAGAACTCTGTGTGAGTTCGGTGTTGTGAGAGGCCAAGAGTGACTATGGAATAGATAAGGGGCTGAAAGTTGAGTGTTGTTGAGTGTGTATCAAGCGTAGAAGGCCAAGAACATAGGACCAAATGTTGTGGTTGTTGATGAAGTGAACATATGGCTAAATTGATGAGTGCATAGATGGAATGAAGCAAAGTGAGTGCCAAGAACAAAGAGCATTAATTTCCTTATTGAGCATGGGTTGGAGCTTGCAAAACAAGGAGTTGGTGCTTCCATATAGTGGATTTCTGAGTAGATCTTGGGGGTTGGTGCCTTTTGCAAGTGGTTGCTTGCATAAATCCAAGAAGTTGCAAATTGTTGCTTGCAATAAATCCAAGAAGTTAGTGTTTTAGTTGGTGCTTCTGGTAAGTTGATTAGGTGTCTACAAAGAAGGGAGTTAGTGCTACCTACCAATGGGTGCTATCACAATCTAAGGGAGATGGTATTTCCTGTGAGTGGTGGCTCACAAACAAATTGATGTAATAGAGTAGGAGCTCAGATTTACATCATAATACAAACAAGATTTGGTGGTTTTTCTCCCAAAAGTGTTTCCACATCAAACCTTTGTGTCCTATGCATATATTTTTCATCATGTGTGTAAAACCCCAATTGTTTACCATCATGTACGCAATGTAAATACGTTTATAAATTAAAAAGGCTGAGAGAGGGACACAAATTCCATTGTTTGAAGTAGGAGATTGCTTGAGCGAATTGTAGTTCTAACTATTAGTCCTAGCTGGTTGAGTGGGTTGAATAAGCCATAAATTAATCGATAGAAAAGAGACAAAGGAAGATGTATTTTCACTCCCCTGACAAGAAAGAGCAGGACAAAACATTAAAGCAACATGGATTGTGTTGTCCACGAGGAGGCTATTACGAAGTCCTGGAGAAGAAGGATAGTTAGTAGTGGGAAAAGGGGAGGACCCAAAGATTATTGAGAAATTGGACATGCACTCTCTAGAGGGATCGAAAGACAAAATCCAGATATGCAAAAGGGTGAAAACATAGTTACCAACCAAACGAGAACTGTATCCAATTCTCACTTTTTAAGAGTTTCAAAAAATTGTCCGATTTTGAAAATTTCTGGTTCATAATACACCTTTTTTATTTGCAGCATATTTTTGACACTTTAAATATTATTATCTATTAAGTATGCACATTTTTTTTAGTTGTTAGTCATTTTCATGCCAATTTTGAAAAGTGTTGATGGAGCATCAACCCATTTTTTGGGGGCTTATTTTTGACAGTTTAAATTTTTTTGATACATTAAGTATGGATATTTTTTTTAAAATGTTGGTGATTTTCATGTGGATTTTGAAAGTAGCATCAACCATTTTTTAGGCATATTTTTTGTTATCACTCAGGTTGTTCCCCTTGACTTCTAAGGGAATACGACCGAGGTAACCACAAACCAATCTTTGGACTGCCGGTCCTAGCCTACCAGCAGTCAGAAAGGGCTCTCTCTTTGGGTTTTAGCTTTGTTTAAGGGAGGATTTTAGGCTAGATATGATGCACGTGGGTTTTGATTTGGTTTAGTGGGATGGTTGATCTAATCAAACAGAGTTGGCATACAAAGTGTAAGAAGTTCAAACCATTAGGCATGGAGTCATGAATGTGAACTGAAGGGTGTGTTTTCTTTGGTAGAAGAAGGGAATACGGAGTAGGATAGCTACACATGGCAAAATGATTTATGCTGGAACAAGGATGAAATGGAGGTCAGGGAATGAGAGGCAATTAAGGATCTCTCATCCAGCCAAAGAGGGAAAGTGGATGAAATTTGTATGGGGAAATGAAGAATTCCCAGACAACATTCATATAATGAAGGAAACAGCTTAAACATGCGCAATTAAGAATGCATATTCATCACTAATTTCAGAGGAAAACATGGAAAAGCTACACGAATTGAGCACAGAGGGCATGAAAACCAGTTCTGGTCTATTCTTTCTTCCTGCAACTTAAATTATGATATATATTTGATACAGCTATGTATAAACTGATAAACAAAGGGAGGAAAGACTTATTGAACCGTGAGCAAGCACGATAATTCCATACCAAGTTCTTCAGCCATTAAAAGCACAACCAGCCAGTTCAGATGCAAGCATTCCAACAATATTTGATTATAGAAGTTCTTAATATTTACAGTGCAACTCTCAAATGAGAGATCAACCAAACAACACACCAACCCTTATTACATTGTTTAGGGTTGTATTTATAGGCAAAATATCTACAAAAAAGATCTGCTAGAAGATCTCAGGAATTAAATGCAATTAACCTAACTTCTCTTGCAAGTAATGAAAAATATCTATCTAATGATGCGCTGGGGGCAGCTGTTTCAAAAATGAGGCTATCTGTCTTTTGCTGTTATGCGTTGGCCATTCATCGTAACTGCACATTGGTCTCTGTTCCGCTACTCTTGAGTGGCTTTACTGTGCATTAACTGTGGTCTGAAAGCCTTAAGTGGCTTCACCACTTTTTTATGGTCGATCTGATACTCTTTTCCACTTCGGTGATACTCTTTAATTGAATTTGGGCTTCTTCTTCTCTCTGATATGCTAAAAAATGTCAAATCGCCCCTTTTCTGCCCTTTTGAGGCAAAAATAACTACTGAAAAATGAGGTTTTCCATTTTGGCCTATTTCCCGTAGTGATGCGCGATTAGTGCTAAGTGCTAATCTTGCATCAAAAACTACCTCAGAATTTGATTCCGGGCCTCCTAAGCATTGATTTCGCATTTGCACACTTTCCTTTCGGTAGATGATGTCAGTGGTACAGCGGGTGACGTCAGCGGTACGACAGGTGATGTCAGCAGTGGGACCCAGTATGGATGATGACGTCAGCAGGGTGACGTGGCAGGGTGACGTGCTGCTTATGTGACGCAGGGGGGGAGCGATGCGGTGACGTGGTGCCTACGTCACACAGGGGGAAGCGGTGCAGTGACGTGGTGCTGACGTCACGTAGGGGGAAGCGGTATGCGGTTTCGGGCGCACCACTTTTGGGCAGAAGCGGTTTCGGAGGAGGGGGCTCCGCCACAGTCGGGAGGGCGACGCGTGGCGGGAGTACGACGAGAAAACCACCCATCTCCCGGATGCTAACCCTCGGCACATCGGGGCAGGAAAAGGCCCGCCCACCGTAGATCTTAGGGCGCGAGCAATCGGATGGCTGGTGGGACAGGTAAGGCGGGGGAAGGATAGGGACGGGGCCCGCGTGCCGTTTTATGGATTATTTAATTCGGCCTGTGGGGGGAACTTTAGAAAAGTGGGTTTTTTTCAATTGGGTTTTCAGGTTATACGCGTCGGTTAACCATTAATAATGCAGGTGGAGGGGAGGGTTAGGTTTATAGACGAGAGCGGGCGTCCAAGGTTATTACTTCAACCAGGGGTTAAAGTAATTCCTGTCTTAAAACGCAAAAGGGTTTATATTAGTCCCAAATGGACCAATATCTCCCAAACCATGTTACATAGCTATAGTGCTATAGGGTGGGATATGTAATATTTTTGGGGTTTTATATAGTTTTAACATAGTAGGGGATAGGGGAATGACTTAGGGAGCTAAATAATAAAGTTAGGAGTTAGTATGACTTGGTGGAGTGAAAATTTAAGGGAAATGATAGATTTGTGTAAAGATTATTTTTACACAAGAAATGTGGCTTCTTTTCATTGAGGAAAGTCAAAGCTTGACTTGACATTCCACACAAATGAGCTGAAAGCAGGACTTGTTGGGTAGATCCCAAGGTCCATGAGGGGATGTTAGTAAATGATTTTTGGGGAAAGAAGGGGAAGTTAGTCATGCTTCCAATGTTGTACCATCAAGTCATTGCCATGGTGCCAATGACATAAATGAGATGAGTCGTTCTTGACAAGACCACAAGTGATTACCAATCTGCTTCTGCAACCTCAAACTACCTACCCAACCTAATACACCTAACATTTTTTCTTCTTTTGGTTTGGGTGCACTTGAACTTGCAAACCCAACTTTACAACTTTTTCTTTTCTACTGTCCTCCTATCTATATCTATACTTATTTCATCCAGGGGCTCAAATTAGGCTATTGAGCACCCTTGCTTCTCTACCTATCTAAGAATCTGCCCAAATTAAGATGTTTGGACAGACAATGATTCTCTATATTCTACAACAGGAAATTGAAACCTAGGGAGACCAAGATTAAGCTGTTTGGACCTCCCTTTAACTGAAAATTCTTCAAAAATGGAACTTTTACAACATGAAAAGGATGAATATTTTTGGCACTTCCACTGTCAATCGTGAAAAATGAATACCTGCTATGAGCAGGAGGCTAACAGTGGCTCCACTTGGGGATGGCCTTTCCTTGTGAAAGGCCAAGAACAGCAGGTCAGAATGCCTTGATATTCAATTGTTGTTGTACTCTGAAAACTTTCCTTTGTTGGCTGCTTTATTTATGAACATGACAGCAGACTTTGAAGAGCTTATGGCCTTCACTTTAGTCTTCAACTGCAGCAAGCTTGCTATCCAAACAGAAAACTGAAATCCTACCTACCTACTCTAACCAGCACTTACTTTGCTGTTAGGTGAAATGAAATAACCAATGCAGCCACTTAAGCATCATAAGCATGAATGAGCTTTGCTGCTTGTGCTTGCTGGCGAGAAAAACTAAGATCTTGCAATCTGATATGGCTTTGTTAATATTTGAGAAGATCAGAAAATTGTTGACCTTCTCTGCTGAAATAAGAAACTATACAAAAGGGTCCTGCAACATATATACATTATTGCTGGGCTGAATTGAAGAACTGTACAAAAGTTTGGGATCACTATCATGTCTTGGAAAAGGGAGATCATCAACATTTTGATATTGAGGCACACAACCTGCTAATGGAGAAGAGCACTTCTTTACTTCATCATACCCCCTGTTAGCACATGAATCATATAAAACCTGAACTGATATTTGCAATTTGTTACAAGCAGGCTCATCTGGCCCTTAACTGATCTGTGCAGGTTGATCCTCTTCTTCTTTGAAAAACTCAGATGGCTGAAAACCAAGAGGCAGGGGATCCACTTGTATTACTTGGTCATGAACAACCGTTTTCGAATTTTCCTCAATTTGATATTCGATGGCCCTTTGGGGCTGCAAAGCTGGAGGCAATATATTTTGAACACTAATTTGGGCTTCCTCCAGGTGATCAATATCAATACTTGATGATACTGGCTTATTAACTGCATGATAGTTCTCCTTAATAAATTGAAAAGAATCAACACATAAAGGTAAAGTTCCTTCACTAAAATCAAAATTTTCTGCGCTTTCCTCCTTTACTTGATAGTTGAGATAGGCATATTGATCATTGATTTTGGGCTGCTGATCCTGAATTGTGATTTCTGCCAAAATAGGTTCTGATTCCTCTGCAAGGCTGATTTGGTCATTAGGCTCATCATCATCATCATACTCATCGTATTTTGGCAAGCAGTTGAAAGAAGAGAAGGTGTTATGTTCATATAGTATATCAGGAGATTGCTCCATCATGTATGGTTGTACGAATATGTCATCTGTTTTGTGGTAGGTTTGTTCATGAATGTCATTACTTTCCTCTTGCAAAACAGATGTGTTCTGGTTCTCTAAACATTCCACTTTCATTGTGATCATTTCCTATGACCTTTGTAACAAACCATGAAGTTTTTCTTCTTGCTCTGCTTTGCGCTTCTCCTCCCTGATTTTCAGATTTGCCTCTATGTCCACTACCATGTCCTGCATTTGTTTCATAGTGGAGGGGCTCCTTTCTCTTAAACGAAATTCTATTTCTAGGTCAAAAGCTCTTGGATAACGCACTAGAGCTAAATCAGGGGGAGGTCTAATATTCAAAGGCAAAGAATGATAAACTTGATTGAATCGGTCATGAAATTGTTGAACAGATTCATTTGGACTTCTTTTTAACTGATTATATTCTTCAATGAGCAAGAGGAAATTAAGTTTTATCATCCATCTATCAAGGAAGAGTTTGGAAAACTGCTGAATATTAGAAATGCTAGCCTCAGGAAATGCTTTAAACCAAGTCCTAACTTCGCTTTGCAAAGAAAGGGCAAATAGCCTGATACTAACATCCTCATCCTCCACTTCAAATATATTAAGATAGTCTTCAAAGGCTTGGATATGCTTTTGGGCAGTGATACCATTCTCTCCATCAAATCTTGGGAGATACTCAGAATGATTTTTGGGTAGAGGATTAAGCACGGGAGGCAAAACAAGAGGCTTATATCTGTCAGGAACTTTACGAGGCACGAGATTATGTACAGGGATTGGCTGAATGGGCTCAACATGAACAAGGATAGAATGATTGGCTTTGACATTTTTTTCCTCCTTGGCTATATGATGATTCTTAGCAGCATTTAAAGGCTACTGTTGTAATGTGCAAAGAGGCCTTTCAACAATATTTTCAAAAGGCAAATCATGAAAATCTAATTTAAATTCATTTTTAAAATACAATATGCACAACAAAATTTTATGGAAGAGAAAGAACATGACCTATTGGATAGTAATCCAGGTCAAAAGCCTGATATGCTCATATATTTCTCTTGGGTTCATTTCTCTAGTGGAGTCTTTATTATGAGGATTATGTGGAGTCGCTAGGTGGATAAGTAAATTGACTTTGAAGGGCCTGATCTCTGTCCACCACACAGATCAGGACTTAATATGCAATAAGAAACAAAGTATTTTTAGATTTTTTGAGATTTTTTTAATTTTTGTGATTTTTCAGAACAAGTTCAAGACTTATTCGAAAGGAAAACTAATCAAAAATGGGGATTTACAGTAATGAACAAATGATTTTTCCCCAGTGGAGTCGCCATTATGTTATCACTCAGGTTGTTCCCTTTGACTCCTAAGGGAATACGACTGAGGTAACCACAAACCAATCTTTGGACTGCCGGTCCTAGCCTACCAGCAGTCAAAGAGGGCTCTCTCTTTGGGATTTAGCTTTGTTTAAGGGAGGATTTTAGGCGAGATATGATGCACGTGGGCTTTGATTTGGTTTAGTGGGATGGTTGATCTAATCAAGCAGAGTTGGCATGCAAAGTGTAAGAAGTTCAAACCATTGGGCATGGAGTCATGAATGTGAACTAAAGGGTGTGTTTTCTTTGGTAGAAGAAGGGAATATGGAGCAGGATAGCTACACATGGGACAATGATTTATGTTGGAACAAGGATGAAATGGAGGTCAGGGAATGAGAGGCAATTAAGGATCTCTCATCCAGCCAAAGAGGGAAAGTGGATGAAAGTTGTATGGGGCAATGAAGAATTCCCAAACATCATTCATATAATGAAGGAAATAGCTTAAACATGCGCAATTAAGAGTGCATATTCATCACTAATTTCAGAGGAAAACATGGAAAAGCTACACGAATTGAGCACAGAGGGCATGAAAACCAGTTCTGGTCTATTCTTTCTTCCTACAACTTAGATTATAATATATATTTGGTGCATCTATGTATAAACTGATAAATAAAGGGAGGAAAGACTTATTGAACTGTGAGCAAGCACGAGAATTCAATACCAATTTCTTCAGCCATTAAAAGCACAACCAGCCAGTTCAGATGCAAGCATTCCAGCAATATTTGATTACAGAAGTTCTTAATCTTTACAGTGCAACTCTCAAATGAGAGACCAACCCACCAACCCTTATTACATTGTTCAAGGTTGTATTTATAGGCAAAATATCTACAAAAAGGATCTGCTAGAAGATCTCAGGAATTAAATGCATTTAATGTAACTTCTCTTGCAAGTAATGAAAAATATCTATCTAATGTTGCGCTGGGGGCAGCTATATCAAAAATGAGGCTATCTGTCTTTTGCTGTTATGCGTTGGCCATTCATCATAACTGCACATTGGTCTCTGTTCCACTGCTCTTGAGTGGCTTTACTGTGCATTAACTGTGGTCTGAAAGCCTTAAGTGGCTTCACTGCTTTCTTATGGTCGATCTGATACTCTTTGTCGCTTCACTGATACTCTTTAATTGAATCTGGGCTTCTTCGTTTCTCTGATATGCTAAAAAATGTCAAATCGTCCCTTTTCTGCCCTTTCGAGGCAAAAATAACTGCTGAAAAATGAGGTTTTCCATTTTTCCCTATTTCCCGTAGCGATAAGCGATTCACGCATCAAAAACTGCCTCATAATTTGATTTCGGGCCTCCCAAGCATCGATTTCGCACTTGCACACTTTCCTTTCGGCGGATGACATCACTGGTACAACGGGTGACGTCAACGGTACGGCGGGTGACGTCAGCAATGGGACCCAGTACGAATGATGATGTCAGTAGGGTGACGTGGCAGGGTGACGTGCTGCTTACGTCACACAGGGGGGAGCGTTGCAGTGATGTGGTGCTTACATCACACAGGGGGAAGCGGTACGGTGACGTGGTGCTTACGTCACGCAGGGGGAAGCGGTATGCGGTTTCGGGCACACAACTTTTGGGCAGAAGCGGTTTCGAAGGAGGGGGCTCCGCCACAGCCGGGAGAGCGACACATGGTGGGAGTACGACGAGAAAACCGCCCATCTCCCGAATGCTAACCCTCGGCACATCGGGGCAGGAAAAGGCCCGCCCACCGTAGATCTTATTGCGCGGGCAATCGGACGGCTAGCGAGACAGGTAAGGCGGTAGAAGGATAGGGACGGGGCCCACGTGCCGTTTTATTGATTATTTAATTTGGCCGGGGGGGGGGGGGGGGGGGGTACTTTAGAAAAGTGGGTTTTTTTCAATTATGTTTGCGGGTTATGCACGCCGGTTAACCATTAATAATGCAGGTAGAGGGGAGGGTTAGGTTTATAGACGAGAGCGGGGGTCCAGGGTTATTACTTCAACCGGGGGTTAAAGTAATTCTGGTTTTAAGACGCAGAAGGGTTTATATTAGTCCCAAATGGACCAATATCTCCCAAAGCATGTTACATAGCTATAGTGCTATAGGGTGGGATATGTAATATTTTTGGGGTTTTATATATTTTTCACATAGTAGGGGATCAGAGAATGACTTAGGGAGCTAAATAATAAAGTTAGGAGTTAGTATGACTTGGTGGAGTGAAAATGCAAGGGAAATGATGGATTTGTGTAAAGATTATTTTTATGCAAGAAATGTGGATTCTTTTCATTGAGGAAAGTCAAAGCTTGACTTGACGTTCCACACAAATGCGCTGAAAGCAGGACTTGATGGGCAGATCCCAAGGTCCTTGAGGGGATGTTAGTAAATGATTTCTGGGGAAAAGAAGGGGAAGTTAGTCAAGCTTCCAGTGTTGTACCATCAAGTCACTGCCATGGTGCCAATGCCATAAATGAGATGAGTCCTTCTTGACAAGACCACAAGTGATTACCAATCTGCTTCTGCAACCTCAAACTACCTACCCAGCCTAATACACCTAACATTTTTTCTTCTTTTGGTTTGGGTGCACTTGAACTTGCAAACCCAACTTTACAACTTTTTCTTTTCTACTGTCCTCCTATCTATATCTATACTTATTTCATCCAGGGGCTCATATTAAGCTATTGAGCACCCTTGCTTCTCTACCTATCTAAGAATCTGCCTAGATTAAGCTGTTTGGACAGACAATGTTTCTCTATATTCTACAACAGGAAATTGAAACCTAGGGAGACCAAGATTAAGCTGTTTGGACCTCCCTTTAACTGAAAATTCTTCAAAAATGGAACTTTTGCAGCATAAAAAGGATGAACATTTTTGGTAATTCCACTGTCAAACATGAAAAATGAATACCTGCTATGAGCAGGAGGCTAACATTTTTAACACTTTAAATTTTCTTATGTGCTGGGTATGCCCAATTATTTTTTTTAATGTTGATTATTTAACCCTTTTTCAATTTTCTTTATTTCTCTTCTTATTTTTCATCCTAAGATGGGTTTTTAAGGGATTTCCAAGCTTGTGTTTTTTTCCCTTTGCAATGTTTTCTTAAATGAATTTTATAAAAAAAAATTGCAAAATAAAAAGAAATATTAAAAATAAAATTAATATTTCGAACTTAAGATTTTTAATATATTTATATATCATTAATTAATACTTCAATACACATAAAATAATTGCCACTAAAAAATAATAATTTTAAACACTCGACAAAAAATACACATTTTGCATATAGATATAATAAAAAAAAACAAGTATATCAGGACATTTTCACTAAAAAATACATGTTAAATAAATGAGTTTTATGAAAAATGAATAAAAATAGTTAGAAAAATAGCAAATGTTATGAAATTTTTATGAATTTTAAATTGAGAGATAATGACATTTGAAGTTTTTTTTTTCCAAAAAAATGGTTCACATAAAATTTTAAGCAAAAATAACGCAAAAATTGTTGGAGATTTCTAGAAAAGCGCTATGTAATGTTTTAGTTTGTCCAACGTTTCGTATGGTTACTCCATCCATCATCGAGGACCAAAAGCCTGTGAGTGAATGAGTGTGAAAGAGCCTTTTTATAAGAGATGGAGAGCCAGGTAACTGTTAGAGAATAAACTAGGTTATGACGGTAACAAATTAATAAAATTGATAATTGAACAGAAAACGAATTTTGACTTAAATTGATATTTAAATAATTGAAAGACTTAATTAAAATAATAGATTAAGTACAAATTTGACCAAAATCACAATTGAGAATAAATTAATTTTGAAAATTATGAAATCATAATACTTTAAGGAGTAATCAATTTTTTTAATTAAATAATTGAATTAAGAATTAATAATCAAATAATATTTTGATTTAAATGATATTTAAGTATTTAAAGGAAGAAATTAACTTAGAATTATGACCAAAATTACAGAGGGGGATTAATTAAATTTAGAAGATTAAAAATTAATTAAAAATATTACTGAGATTTTTTTAAAAATCATTTCAACTAAGAGTTGATAATGGAATAGTATTTAATAATTACAAATTACCATTACAAATGATTTAAAAAGAATTCAAATAAAATAATTTTAAAACTACAAATAGAACAATGTAATAAATTAGATGAAAAAAATTAAATTTAATAATTAAATAGATTAAGAATTAGTCAAATTTGACTAAATTCCTAATAGGGAATTAAATGATTGAGAGATAAAGAAACTAAAATAAAACACTATTAAAGCATAGGACATTATTAATTAGATAGTTTTAAGTTAATTTCAGAAAATGTACATAAGAATTTTAAAATTTTTGAGTAACTTAGAATTTTTTTAACAAATGATATTAAAAAGTTTATAAATTTTGAGAATGCGGGCTAGATGAAACTAAGGAATAAGGAATAAATTTAAAACTAAGGAATAAGGAATAAATTTAATAAATTAGAGAGTTTTATCTTAAGAAGGAAAGGAAAGATAATTAATCAAAAGGAAAAGGAGAGGAAGAGATGAAGCATAATCATTCTAGGGAATGAAAAGGGAAATTGAAGACAAAGAAAGGTGATAATCAATGGGAGAAATGGTGGCTCATCCTATATCCATCTTCTCTATTAAAATTATTAGGGTTCTTCTCAATTTCAAAGGCTTCAAGAGTAATGTGAGAGTTATAAAAAGGAACTGAGGTAAAGATCTTTAACTAATCAAAACAAATCAAATATTTGGACTTGAAAGAGTGTTCATTGATGGCATACTTTGATAGATGGTTGTCGTTAGTATCAACAATGTGTTCTTTGAGGCGAGCTTTGAAAGGGTGACCCATTTGGCCAATATAGGATTTTCCACATGAACATGGAATCTGATAGATTTATCTTTGGCCAAATGGAATAATTGCTTTAATAGATGGGAGCATAACCTGGCAACAAGAAGAAGAAAGAATAGGATTGGCGAACCTAGGGTAAGAGACCACTTGAAAGGATTTTAAGATTTGTTACAAGTGTTTTATTTTTATTCTTTATTTTTTATATTCATTTTAATATTTTTTAAAGATATTTTGAATTTGTTTTTAAAAAACACACACCACCATATATATATATATAATATATATATATATATAATTTATATAATTTCTTTTTTTTTTTTAAATTGCTTCTAATTTGTATCTAATTTATTTTTTTTTTTTTTTTAATTATCCATTTGTTTTTTATAGTGTTAAATTTCTTATTTATTTTCCTTAAAATATTATGGTTGTTTTTCCATTTATTTATTTTTGTTTTTTTTAAATTTTTAAATTTATGAATTAATTTTTTTTAACAATTTTATTTTTTGTGTTTTTAAATATTTTTTTTATGATCGATTTTTTTTTGTTTTTTATTTATTAGTTTATTATTATTTTTTTTTTAATTCTTTAATTTTTGTTTTGTTTTGTATTTTTCATTTTTATTTTTTTATTATAATAATATTATTATTATTATTATTTATATGGTCATGTCAATCCTCAAACTAGCAACCGACCCCACTATGTTGTCCAATTTGATAGTTGATTTTAAAATTTTCCTTATAATGGATCAATTTTCCCCCATAATGTGTCAATTTTGTGGTTGATTTTTAAGATTTCATTGCAATGGGTCGAGTTCGCCTACACCACATGTTAATTTGATGGTTAATTTTTAAATTTTCATTGCAATATGTCAAATTGTCTTAGGCTAAGATTTTTAAATAGCTATACTTTTAGCATTTAAAAAAGAAATTACTCTTGGTATAATGACTCTTTCATTAAGGTGTTCATTTTTAAAGATGTTTTTTAGTCATATAATTTTTCTCTAATGCCATGGTTGAAATATATTGAAAACTTAAGATCTTTTCTAGTCGTGATAATTGGTTTTAATTCCCTGGTTGAAAAATTGTCAAAATTTGTAGGTTTTTTCGAGTCGTGATATTTTATCTTTAATGGTATGGTTGAAATATCATAAGTATTTTATCTTTAATGCCATGACTTAAAATTGTTGTAATTTTAAGGCTTTTCATAGACATGATATTTTATCTTGAATGACATACTTGAAATTCATTGGAACTTTAAGGTTTTTCTGAGTCATGATATTTTATATTTAATGGAATTGCTAAAAAATATTGAAAATTTACCTTGAAAAAAAAGATGTTATTCCAAACACTTTTTGTTTTCTAGGTGTTTTTTGCACAAAAAATTTGGTTTTTACTTTCATTTTAAAAAAATGTTGAAAAAGTACCCCGAAAAAAAGTGTTGATGCAACTTCAACAATTTTCATTTTCGTGTTGTTTTTTTCTTTTCTTTTTTTGGCAATTTCTTGCTAGAGTTCTCGTTTGATTGTTAACTTTGTTCAAACCTGATGGTACGTAGAACTGGTGAGAGTGGCATAAATGGTAGAATTTTAGATCTGTTATAAAAGAGGGAGAGGAGGAGCATATTGAGTTACATTTTGAGCACTAGGAGAGCTAAAAACCAACTAAACAAACCTATTAGGAAACCAGATGGGCATAAGCATTCAAAGAAAGTAGTGGCTTGACTTGGGAATCAAGGAAGGGTGGCCTGATGGTTCTCTAGTCCACCTCAATATTTAGAATCTGACTTAAGGGTGACAACTACAAGTAATAGTGGATGTAGTTGTCTATGGTTGGGTGGAGATTTAGAGTCCCACACTCAATTGGAACATTTATACATTGTTTAAGATAAGTTCTCTTATGCGTGTTATTCACAGTAAAATATGTTGCATTCTGGTTGAGATGGTGTTATCACTACAGAAGGCATGTCTGCATTATTATTATTTACAAAATTGACTAATGTATCATGTCTATGTTTGAATGTGTTGGAATAGTGAGTAGAAATATTGATTATGTTATAGCAATGCCTAGCATGAGCATTTCTCCTTATTATTGTATGATGATTACAAGAATTTTTGTCTTGCATTAGTGTTTTTCTCTTGCAATGTGGTGAATATGAGGATTTCCTCCTCTTTTACTTTCGTTGACATGCTATTCTATATGAAGGTATTCTTCACATCTTCAAATATCTATACCTTGGTTCTAGGTTATAATCCTTAGTTAATGAGAGCTCAATACAGAGTGAGCCTTGTGTTTAGTGTTGTGGATGGCATTGTTTCATGAGCTTGAATAACTTGATTTTATATCCTTGTACTTCGCACAAGTTGCACCTTTGTTCTGTATGTATTGTTGTTGAATCCCTTAAGGCTAGAGATTATACTCTGTATGTTGTCTCCAAGCTGGAAGGAGGTGGTAAATCCTCGTTTGGGTGGCTAGTATAGTCATAGAGTTCAACTGGACTTGTACTTGAATCTGGTGTATATATATATATATATATATAATATATATATATATATATATATATATATATAAGGACCTTCGTTAATGATAGAATATGATATTTTTTTTATATAGTATCACAAAAGTGGCACAAAAGGGAACACCAGGCTGCAAGCGGTCAAGCTGGTGTGGAAAAAATGATGGCATGGAGTAGGCCAAGAAGACATGGTATAATAGGCATGGTGAAGAAGGTTGGTGGTGGAGCCCCATAAACATCATCCCTGTAAGAGGATCTCGGATGGTTTAAAATTTTCACAAAAAGAAGAATCTAGGATGACGTGAGGTTGGGAGGAGTTAGTAGTGGGAATTCCCCATAGGAAAACTCATCCCGAGAGAACCTCACTAGAAGGTATTCGTAGTGATGCATGAGCAAAAGATTCAGGCTGACTTTGCACCACGATGGTGTGGCAGGAGTAGACCAAAGTGCGTTGGCAAAACAATACTTGTGCTTTTCCTTCCTTAACAAAATCCATCGCTTAATGGGAAGTCAAGATCAAGATGATTTGTTCCAAACCCTGGAAGATCAAGGGAGAGGGTGAGGACTCGAGAGAATCATCAAGATGTCATGATTGGAATGATGTGGCAAACACGGTATCATGGAAGAGGCTCGGGAGTGGATCTTGTGCTAAGCGAGGCATAAACGAAAGCCTAGGGTGATGTGTCTCACAGGTCTCAACCTTAGAAGTTCAAAAGGGGGTCATTCGGAGGGAGCATCGAGATAACAAGTACCGAGACAATGTGGAGGACCTAGTGATGTGTGGTGCTTGAATGGTGCATGGGTCCCAGATTTATGTCATTTTCATGTGAGAAACCAGTTGTGATTTTGCTGAAATAGGAAATTTCTTCTGAGGAGAGCCTTTGGAAGTTTTGAAAAATGGGCTTGACCCATCAGAATGAATATGAACCATCAATATGATGATCAATATGGCCATCAACATCATGCACTTCACCTTGTCAGTGTTGCTCATGAAAACTTCATTGTTCAAACATGTGGGGATCTGCCTAGAAACTACACGTCTTTAAAGTGACGTGGGTTTGATGCGATGTGGAATGGTACTATGAGATGGCAGCACGGCATGGTGATAGTCAACAAGTGTGGGTTACAATGTGTTGATAAATGATGTAAGTCCACCACTTGAGATCAATGGTATGTGTGGATCCTCCCTTGTGACATTAGCAAGGAGGGTACCCCCCGTGAAAATTATCAATCTCCCCAATTGTTTATGACCATCGAATTAGTGTATGGGTGGGACCCATTGTGTATGGGAAGGTGGCATACATTATGCCATTATATTGTTATAATATCCACAAAAAATATGAAAGTTGATATATCTATATCTATAGTTATATATATATAATATATATATATATAGGAATAATATATATATATATATATATATCTGTGTGTTGTGTGTTACTAATACTCTAAGTGTAGAAGAGTAGTAAACTTAGTGAAATAACCCAAACCCTTGAAAGGAGAATTGACAAGGAAAAATGGACATAAGAGGCAAAAAAAATTTTATCACATTCTTCTGAAAGTACAGGAGGAATTGGATTAGCAGTGACCGCCCAAATGGGGTAGGTGGGTTGTTGTTACAGAGTGATATCAGAGCATCCAGGTGCAACACATGGACTAGATGGACTCAATTAAGGATAAGTGATGGTAGGTCCCTAAAAATGGGGTTTTGTAATGATTTTTAAAAACTTTATAAAACAAATGTTTAGGTGTTAAAATTTGGTTTTTAAATGATTTATGGCATGCATGATTGAAAGGTTTACCCCGTGAATGTTATGTTTTTATCTTATGAAGGCTTGTTCTTTATAATAATATTTTCCTTATTTTAAGGAATAGGATGTGACATGTGAAAAAGGTTGTTTGAGGCCTATAAAATTCGTTATCTCACTATGAGATGGGGCATCCATGTTCAATATTTGAACTCGATGAATTTAAGAGAAAGGGTCTTGTCTATATATTGTGAATAAAGGATTGTAGCTCTACTAAAAGATGAGACTGCAATGTTAGATTCTATCTAGACTTACCAGGAATTAAGAACATTTCACATAATGAGAGTTCCCTCACTAAGTCATATAGCTCAGACAATGAGGACATGGTTGAATATGTTGATGGTATTGTTGCATATGTCAATCAATTTTATGAGATTCTTTGTTGTTGCTATCCTTGAATAGAAAGCCAAAAATATATACTGCTATGGTGGCTTATGTAAAAGTTGATTCTTCGATTAGTGAACGTGGCCTAAATTTTGGTTGCCTTGATTATTAGCCTTAGTATAAAGGCTGAATTTAAATTATTGTTTGGCCTCGGTACAAAGGCGAAATGAAATTAATGATGTTGGTTTGGGCATAGTATCTATTTCCAGTTATTGTTGAACTCATCAAAGGAATTGAAATATTCTGGGAGCTGATATGTGCATGTGCATGTAACAATTATGGTTAAAGAAAATTTATGTTATTCATATTTATGCCTTGGATTTTGAGAATTGTAACTAAAATGTGAATGGATGGAAGTCTCTTCAAGGTATTTCCATCCATCATACAACATGGCAAGGTAATTGGTGTATTTTTTTACATTTATTAATGTACTAACAAGTTGAGTGTGTGGAAACACATAAAAAGACTCGATGGCAGTGAAAGGAAGTATGTATCGTGACAGGATGCAACAGGATATGGACCAAGTTCATCAAGAATGAGAAAGAGGGAAATCCCTCCAAAGGAAGAGAATCTTTAGGATTTGGAGGTTGAGCTCAAAGACTTGGAAGATAAGCTAAAGATCCATAGGAAAGAACTTAGAAATCTCACCACAAAACAAAAAGAACTGGATAAGTGGAATTCTAAGATGCAAAAGAAGTTGTGAGAGAGTACATACCAAGATGAATCCTATAAAAAGAAAAATGGCACTGGTAGGAAGAAGCCTCATGAGGCTGAAAAGGAGAAGAGGATAATCTCCTGTTTGTGGTATGTAGATATCATTTGAAAAAGGATTTTTCCCATTAGAATAAAAATAAAGCAATTATCCCCTGCGAACCAAAGGGACATGAATAAAAAATGCAGGACACAGAGAAGGAGGAGGTGGATTTCCCTCAAGCTCCTTGACACACATATTAAGGTAGGTGTTGAAAAGATCCCTTGTGAACTTGTGGGCAATGCAATATTTCAAGGTTGTTATGAGCATTGTGAAGAATACTTGAACTATTTTTGGTACATGAATATGCATATGTACAAGCATAGCTATGTGCATTGTATAATGGATGAAAGTGCCATGAATGTGATTCAAGGGGATAAAATTTAATTATGAATATTTCTTTATGTATATGCCATTGTGTGCGACAGGTGTTGTCAACAGTGATTATTGTGAGGAAATATGGTTTATATGCATCTTTTTTTTATGTAAACATGGATGGCATGCAAGATTCCTAGTTGTATAAGGAATAAAGTGGGTGAAAGTAGCCCTCACTAACCTATAATTTTAACATTATGTGAACATTATTTATAAATTATGCCCATTCTATATCTTGAAAATGGAATGTCAAAGGAGATATCATCATAATGACAATGGTGTGATCTTGAGTGTGCAAGAAAAAAAAAGAAGAAATAATTAAAGAAACCACATATCTATATTGGATTGTTGATGCACACATTAAAGCATGGGAATGAAATTAGAGGAAATATTTCCTAGTGTATGTGGATGGAGACAATGTGGTCAATAGATTTTCAAAACTATTGTGTACATGTTTTTTTGTGTTATGTGTGTTTTGTATGTGGTGTACTGTACATGTGTTTTCATTATGTGTATTGTTATCACTCAGGTTGTCCCTAGGCTCCTAATAGGGATACGGCCAAGGTAACCACAAACCAATCTTCTGATTGCAGGTTCTAGCCCACCTGCAATCGGAGAGGGCTCTCTCCTTTAGATTCAACCTTAATTGATGATTTTAGGCTAGCTTTCTGACTTCAAGGGAATGTTGACTATGATTGGAAAGAAGGTAGGATTCTCGAACAAAGAGGCACAGTAAGGTGTTATAAGTTTCGAACCATTGGGCATGGAGT
>APFE030273664.1:0-12127 GCA_000404065.3 Pinus taeda | reverse complement strand
CCACTTCCCATCATGGATGAAACCATGCATGCGAAGAGTGTGAAATCCAACTCAAACTATGAAGCAAGTGCCTCACCTTTAGATCCTTCCCCAGATCCCTTCTTGGATTTCCTTTGTGGGCAATTAGCAACATAATGGCCCAACTGATGACAACGAAATAATCTCACCTTCAAATTTTCAACCTTCTTCCCATCAATAGAAGAACTGGATTCAGAAAGAGAAACCTTCCCCTTCCCCTTCTTTTCCTTACTCGCTAAGGCACAGTTCTCCTCATCATGCATAGATGAAGAATTGTCTCTGGTGCGCCATCTAATCTCCTCTTGCACAAGATCCGACCAAAGTCTCTCCCATCCTGGCAATTTCTCCCTTCCATTCACCGAGTCCTGGTAGCTATGCTAACTCTTAGGAAGGCCAAGGAGAGCTAGACTCACCATATCCTCATCCTCAACAGTTACCCCCACACTTCCCAGCTCATCCCGACATTGGGTGAACTTCGTGAGATACTGGGGCATACTGTCTCCATTTTCACACCTAATGTTTCTGAGTTTATCCTTGAGCACCAAATTCCTCTCGTCGCTCTTGCTTTGGAATAATTCTACCAATGTTTTCCACATCAAATATGGAGAAGCCTTTCCATGGAGGCTGGACAAAATGTGATCCCTCATGCCCTCCAACATAATCCTTCGACACTTTGTTGTCTTCTTTTGCCAATCCCCGACTTGAGGAGCATCACTAGGTGTTGGGACATCCGCATCTATGGACTCCTTCAACACATTATCATCTAACACCGCCTCCATCCTGTCCTTCCATGCAATATAGTTTGAGCTGCCCTCAAGGGAATACTCCAATCGCAATCCGTTGAAAGACATTTCAACTTTGACACCAAGAAAACATTGCTGCAAATTCGAATTCCACCAGCTCAAAAAACTCAACCGCTTTTGATCTAAAATTCGTGAGAACAAAGTATTTCTCATACATAGATCGACTGTATGGGCATTCACCGGATATCTGACCTTTCGAAAGAAGGATGAATCTAGAGGCTACCTGGCCCGATCACAGACTATGCCTGAAGAAATAAAATGTAGACACTTTCTGAATAATAGATCTAATGATCAATACAACACTGATATCATGTAGAACTTCTTCTACAAATTAGCTCACTTTGATACCATGTAAAATTTTTGAATAATATGACACATATTCACAGAGATTATCCTGATTATACACTATTGTGGAATACACGGATAATACATAACCTCCTCTACATTGATCATCAATTTACAGAAGCAGAAACAATAACATGCGCACATAGAAGCATCAATCACACATATCAACACAGTATTTTCCCAGGAAAATCATCTCACTAAAAACCCCAACTATCTGTATATTATATTGATTGAGAACATGTAACAATACATAGTACAATACTCCTCGCAAGTACTCAGTACTATCTCCACCTGTTACACACAAACTAGCTCAGATTTGATTCAATCGCTGGCTCAAATCTCCTCCGCTGCTTGCCTGCCTCCACTGCGCAATCCTGCATAGAGAATGATGAGAATGGCTGATCCATTCATGTGTTTCCCTTGTGTAACACTACACAAACTCATTGGCATACTCAATCCCACTGATTGTTCAAATCACATGCACAACTATAGTCACAACTGATAGTTGTCTTGCCCTTTCACTCACCTCTAACACCTGTCTCCACTGAACTGTCCATGCACTGAGTTAACTGATGTATTCTCCAAATGATTTATGAGTTAGTAATTAGTGAATTAATTAATAATTAATTCACACCACTCAACACTTAGTCTATTGGCCAGTTAGACTAAATACAACTAGTTCAACTAAGTCAAACTAAACACAACTCCATTAACTGCTCATCTAACTCCACAGAACTCAACCACATGAGTTCTAACTGAAGTCCTTCATGCAATAGCTCAGTCAACCCATAGGTAACCACGTGATTCCTTCAGGCAGTTGCATGTGCCACATCTGTGTAGCTCCAACTGAAGTGCTCCAAGAGAATAAGATAAAGTTTAGAGTCCAAATATTACTAAGGGCTAATAATATTTGATTGTTTCTATTTTTACTTGATAGTCTAAAAATAGACTCTGATCACGCCACTGTGATCCAAAAAATAGAATTCCATCTATTTTTCCCAACATGACCAATAATCCATAAACAACATCCTGCAACTCACAGACCATGATCCATATGTCTAAAAATAGACATAGTCTAAAAATAGACTTTGCGCCAAAACTTGCCTGCGGGACCACTTAGTGAAGGTGACTCCTTTCCACTAAGCTCCATCATCTTGTTGCATTCTCAACAAGCATTTCTTGTTGCACACTTTTCAACAAAACTCCATGACAACCACTTGGGTTCACTGATATGCCTTGCCTTGCAAATGGCTTGGCACTTCAACCAATGTTCTCCTTTTGCTACTGACCCAATCCAACAGTTGTTGATTGCTTACTGACTAAACACCCTAATGTACCAAAGAGATCCCTTGGTTCTTGGAAAGCTGACTAATGGCCTTCCCACTTAAAATCATGTTCCTCCTTTGCAACACATGCATTCAATGCAAGCTTCTCCTTAGAAACCATTTTTCCAAGTTAAGCCCATTTAAGTGAACTACAACAATGAGTTCCAATATCGGTAATAACAAGAAAAAATGACCATTCTTTTACCTCCATAGTTCCAAATTCCACATCTGGAAGAATGCATTCACCATCTCTTTCTCTTATTGGCATCAACACATCAAATGGTCTACAATAGCTGCAATTGTTTTTTCCATTTTTGTCCACTTTCGCTTCTTGATTCCATCATTCTCCAGTATTAACATGCTGCTCATGTCATGATTTGAGAATGAAGGCTAATAATGAGCCTCTTTCTCAAGCATGGACCTTCCAAAATCCTGCGACATCTTGTCACAAGAAACACCATTAACCTTGAAAAACACTCATGCAATAATATAACTTGACGACCTCTTCCTTTTGCTTCTTCAAAGAAACACATGTCACATCACGTGAACATCACCATGTACTCTTACATCTTAGTGCATAAAACATCGACTAAACACAAGTCGAAAAAACATTCTTCTTCAAAAAACTAACTTTTAAGTCAAGAAAAATCATGTACAACAACTTGACGATTTACAACAAGAATTCCACATTCTCATGAAACAATTCATCACATCTCCCTTTCATCTTTGGAGACAAAATCAACCCTTCCAAGTCGATATAACATATATGTAACAATCAATCGACCACATAAGCCGACACTCATGCATACACACATGATCAACATTCTCAAGTTGACAACATACATGTTAACAAATAAATCAACCAACACAAGTCAATCACTCATGCATGTCAATCATAATGAAACTATTAAAAATTCCACTATTCACACACACAAACTCTCATGCATGTATAACAATTATCAACTCTCTCACAAGTACAATCACAAGTACAATAATCTCATTAGTATGTATGAGTACTTAAAGATATGTAATAACCAAATTTGCTGCAATAAAGTGAGTCAACATACTCCACTTTCGAACACCTTCCCAGTGTAAACATGTAAGTTCAAGAATGCAACATGCATGGAAATTTGTAGTTACAGATTGTCATATTTGCTGCATTTAAGTGAGTCAACATAAATCTACTTTTCCAACATCTTGCCTCATACAATATGCAACATACTTTCAGAATAAAATAAATGCATCCAAATAACAAGGAAATGCATCAATAAGGCAAGATTTGCATCAATTATCAAAATATATGCAAGGCCTTAATTGATTAAGAAATATAACCATCACTTTCCAGACCATTTCAATGGTGCGTCTTTCAGCTATAGTTCATCATGTGTATCATCCTGAACCACATCAATTATGGAATCCTCTTTTCCATTCTTGCCAAAATCTCTCTCCACCTTCTTCAAATGTAGTGGATGACTTGTTGGATGCAAAGTCCAACACTTGTCTACAAGATGATCCTACTTATGGTAATGAGTGCAAAATAATTGCATCTGCTTTTCAACGTGGTTTCCATTATCCAATGAACCTTTGTCTCTCTATCTCTTTTGTTTTGAAATTTTCCTGTATATGGCTATCCTCTTCCAACACCTCGAAACAGTATGGTGATTCAAACCACAAAAGTAACATGTAAATTTTATCCAAATATTATGTGAAGATTTACAATGTTTATTATAATCAAAATAAACTTGATTAAATGCATATTTATACCTTGCACATTCACCTTTGTTGTCTTCTTGAAGAGGTGAATTTGATGAGGTAGTGGCTCTCTTCAGAATACCAATAATGGTTTCAATGACCTTAGAGCTTTCAACATCCTCTTGTTTCCCATTTCCATTACTTGCATGCTTATGAGCATATTCTTGCAAAGTGGGTATAAAACTTTTGCATTCCTCATCAGCACAAACTTCACAAGCTTGAGGTAATGAACATGTAATGAATGTCCTTCTTGGAACACCTTCATGTGCCTCCATGGATTTGGAGCATTCTCCATCATGTTGTCCATAACCAAGACCCAAATATCTAAGCCTTTCCTCAACAACAATTGGCTCAACTATTACTCGTGCATGTTTGCCTAACCCTTTACCTTCATAGCCCATCTTCATCAATAATTTGGACCCTATTCCTCTAGTGTGTCTTTTAAAAGCACACAAAAATTCATTTTGAGAGGAAATTGAAGATAAACTTGAAGTTTATACCTCATTTTCATACACATACTTGGCTAGGTTTCCTTAGCATCACGGAGTTGAATCTCCATCTCATGCATCTTTCCAAGAAGCTCTTGCTTCTCCTCCTTCATGTCCATTAACTCCTCTTGAAGTATAGTGTTCTCCTTCCTATCTTCATTCATCTCTTGCACCATATCTCTCATTAGGATAAGCTCTTGCAACATCTCTAAATCAAAGAGTCTTGCTAAGTAAGATGGATTAGAAACATCGCTTGTTGAAGTTTCCATCGCACTTGTAATGCATCAAAAAGATTCACAAAGCTTCAAAAAGTTTCTCAACAAATAAGCATCTTAGACCATATCCTTTCTTCAACTTACACACATAAACTTGCACACAGTTAAATTCTCCTTCTGCAAATGCAAAACCAATAGCTATTTTTCTAGCTAACCTCGGCAAACCATATTAGTGTTAAAATGAGCTAACAATTCTCTCATACCAACTTGATCTGAATGTTGGGAAAACTTTTTAATTCTATGTAAGCTCTCTCATTAGTATTAAAAAAATGTGTTTAGTATAATCTCAAATTAACCAAAATGTGAGGAATTATGTGTCAAGTGTTGAGTGTCTTTTATGAGAAATTTATGAGGTTAATTAGTTGTTTAAAATGCATGTTCAACAAGTAAATTGTAGAGAAGCAAAACACAACAACTCATAACACAAAGATGATAAAGGAGTTCAACCCTTCTGGGCTACATCTCCTTCGACTTGCTTCAATGGCTAGGCCCTCTTTGAATTAATGGGAAATTCTCTGATTACATGCACCTATAGTGCTCCAATGGCTTTGTAACCTACTCCATTGAATTCAAAAGACCCAAGAACACCAAAAAATGACTATCCAAGCTCTACAATTGGACTTCATTTCATCTAGGCTTGACCTCTTCTCTTGGTGGCCCTATGCTTCCTTAACCTTCAACGTAGAAAAATCACGTACAAAAGTGTCTTTCTACCTCTGCAACCTATTTCATTCTATTCAAAGCATCTAAATCATCTAGGAATGACTCTCTCTGAGCCAAAATTGGTCAATTTTTGAAGAAGTTGTGATCTCTTCATTTTTCCCTAGGAAAACTCCACCAAATCTGGAGAAACTCCAATTAACCCCGCCAAATTTGGTGCAATGTCAGGTTTGTCAGACCTGCAAAACTGCCACCAAGTTAATACACAATTAATTAGGGATAGGCATGGGTTAATTAATGCTAATCCTGCTTAGCGCATAGCACTGGCCTCTGGTTATGGTGTATGGTCATATGCGGAGAGCGTTGGCCCATGGGGAAGCCTCTCTTTCCCCCAACCACCACATATTATTACATTAAATGAAAAGTGTGCCCCATATTTGTTAAGAAACATGGTTGGGGTAGAGTGCTAACGTGTTGGTCTTATGTAGGCTAGGTAGCGGGTTTGACTCCACCGGCCTTCCAAATAATTTTACATGACTTTTGAGAGGCCACGTGGCGACCTTTGGGCTTGCTACGTGTCAGCCTCTCATTGGTCCTCCCAAATTCCTTTGACCAATATCATGTTGACATTTGTCACAACCTGATTGAGCCACTTATGGGAATATTCCTTGGAATATTCTTTTTGTTGACTGGGATGTACGGATGCCTAGTTAGCATCCTAGTCAACCACCTAGAATTTTGCATGTTTGAAAAAGCATATGGAACTCTCTACCTTTCTCACACGAGCTCCATTTTAGGTGAAATGAGTTGCGATGGGGTTGTATCATCAATACGAACGCAGTCATTTAGGTTTTCAGTGATTCTAATCACTTTATTTTTTCAGCAATTTTTTCCCCTAATCTAGATTTCGATCAAAGAAGCATAAGGGACCTTGGAATAAGTAATGAAGAATAACAACACAACTTAATAGTAAGAGGCTGAAAATAAAAGGAAACTTATAATATTAAGTGAGGTGATTGCAAAGGAATGAAGAGTTCAATTCTCTTGAGAAAGAACAAGGGCATTGGTTGGAGAGGAATTGGTTTAGCAAGAAGTGGAAGATGAGATCTTGTTATAGATATTATAAAATTGAATATGATGTTTATGCTAATTCAGGTCATTAAAAGAATTGTGTTTTTAGGACTGAATTAGTAGCAGCTTCCACAGAAAGTAAGCTATGTCAAAGGAGAAGGAGCAATAAAATAATTTTTGATGAAGAAATGGTGACAAAACCCGATAGTAAAACTAAGAAGAGTGAGTGGGTGAATATGCAACAACCAACAACTTTGAAAGCTTAGTAGAAAGTGTGTTAAAGAAGAGGTTCTACTACAAAGAACCTAGAGAAGAGAAGAGAATAGAAGATACTAAGAGGATGACTTGGTATGGGTGAGAAGTTGCAAACTTGTTACAAGAGGGGCTAGTTGCAACTCACTAGTAGACAAGGAGAATTAAGCAAGAGGAAGAGATGAAGATGATTGTTATCGGTCATAGCATGGGTTCAAAGGAAAGTTAAAACTAGAAGAGGACAAGTGTCAAGGTAGTTGGACTCAAAGGAATGAGTGATTAAGAATTTGGGGAGGAGATAGTTGGGTTGAGGATAGAACTCAAATATGTGAAACAATTGCTACAAGAAAGTCAAGATGACCGGAGTTATGAGAAAAAAGAATAGTGTGGAATAGGAAGATATGCAACAAAAAATTGATGACAACAATAAGAATATTTATACAACAATGATTGTGTGTTCAAGTGAAGGTTGAACAAGGAGCTAATGTTCCTTTCTTTTCAGTTAATTGTGGATTGATTGTTGATTACAAGTAGTAGCGATGAATGTTTATAGCTGAGGATGATGGAAAGGAACCTTGTGGTAGAAAGTGATGAAGAACAAAAAAGTTCTTAGTGGAAGAGGGTGAGTCAGTTACATGCATAAGCCACAAGAGTAGAGAGTTCTCAGATGAAGATTCTAGAAGAAGGAGTCAGTAGAAATACCAGGAGAAGACTTAGCATGGAAGAGCTTAGTCTTGTATTTACAAACAGGTTGATGGATTCAACCTATTACAGTGGCTTGTGTGTAGCTCACCATGAGCAGGGAGGAGCTCATAGAAGAAGGATATTTTCTACTATTCAAAGTCATAGTAAAGGTGCAAAGGGAAGCCATAATAAATCAAGGAGAAACTTGATAAAGAAGTAGCTTAAATCAAACTACAGCTAGACATGATCAGAGGACTGCTACAGAAAGATAAGTATGACTAGGATTACAGATGAAGTCTCTGGATGAAAGAAAATGCGATTATTTGCATACGAAGCTGAGATAGATTTAAATGCTTAGTTGGAATGAAAAGATCAAACGGAGTTGAGTTACATCCATGGAAGAACAACCTAAGGGTGATGAACACATGTAACGAAGCAGATGAAGATTTGATGAGGAGCCTAAAGATAGAAAATTTCAGCCAAGGAATAACTTAGGAGGATGGAATTGAAAAAAGGAAAGCAGGAAACTATAGTTGGTTGTATGAAGAGACAACCTATGATTCTGAGGAATTTTTTTGCAAGTTTGAACTATTCGACAAAAATTAAAAGTTCAAAATTCACAACATAAGCAGTAGAAGAAGGTATAAGTTGATTAAGGATTTGGTAAGATATTTGTTTCACTGTGCAGGTAACAATGGAGGAAGGTGAGGAGATTTGAAACAACTTAGATTAAGGAGTGCTTGCAAGGTTTCAGAGAAGAGAACCAAGAAGATGCCAAAATCCCAAACTCAGGAGAAAGTTTGGTGAGGTATCGTGTAGAAAGGTGGAGGCTTGTTACCGTAGAGGCATGTTCCATCTCATGAGTTAAAGTTTTCACAAGAAGATCAGATGCATGTGACTAGGAGGTCATATATTTTCGTACCTTGGGAGTCTGATTTAGGTGCATATATGGATTAAAACATTCGATGAAGACTATACCATAGCTTGCCAATGTGATGGGATAGTAACATGGTGATGTTGGGAGAAATTTTAAATGTTTTATAGATATTTGAATTAGGATGCGAGTTTGTTTTTAGAATATGTTGGTGGAAATGTACCTAATGTAAATTTAATTTTAGTTTCCCTATTTTGTGAGAAGGGGAAACAAATCATCACTTGTGATTCTTGGTTATCCCATGTATATTTCTTTTAAAAAGAGGAATATTGTTTGAGAAGAGTAGTGTGAAGCAGAGGAGAAGTGCAGTGGAATAAGAGAGGAGAAACTATAGTGCTAGGAGAAGAGGCAGATGATGAGAGATATAAGTTGCACATGCCCACGTTGTAAATCTGGCTAGTTTAATGTATGTATGAATTTGATTAATGAGAAAATTTTTTATGTGGATATGCACTTGTGTATTTCTTTGTCTGTATAACATTAGCTTGATTTTTTGAGGGTTGCACTTGTTGAGTCAATTTATAATAATAATTTGAATGTGTTAAGACTGTAATAATTGTATGCTCTAGGATCAAGTTAATTTCTAGTTCAAGTATAACTTGGGGCTAGATATATTTACCTGTGCATATGGATCAAAGATTATGTGATGAATCATTGTTTCCATCATCGTCTACTTATGGGTTGTGTGTAATTGTGGGTTGATTCATGTATATTTCTCACGTTTGAAAGTGTGTTCTTATTCCAAAGAGTTATATTAAGAATCTTCACTTTGAAGCCTCCACCATTGTGTTGAGTCCCTTTGTGTCTTGAATATTGTTGTGTCAATTGAAAGCTGAGAAAGAAAGTGTATATGTGTTCTACATATTACTAGGTGTGTGGGTTTTGTGTTGTGAAACATATTAACAAAACATAGTACCATTGTTTGAAGGCAATCATGCCCTTTTTGAATGGAATGTGATATTATTTGTTTGGTTCCCCTGAGGTTAGAGTTGAGAAGCCATGCCTGTAGTTTATTTTTACGTCACTTTGATCATAGAGTTCCTGCGTATGGAGAAAAAAGAGCACCTAGTTTTTTTTGCACATTGTCAAGACCATTTCAGATTTTTCTTTGTCGAGTTAGAGTTGTAAATTCCTGTGAAGGAGGGTGTATGAGGTCGTTTGTAATGTTAGGAAGAAATTGTAGGCCATGAGTAATTGATTCTAGGAAGGGAAGAGTCGTTTTAGCTTCATGGAATATGAAACAATAGAGTTTTGGGGCGCTATGAAAATATTTCGTAGTGCCTATAGGATGTTTTTAGTGTTGCTAAAATATTTTGTAGCACCTACAACAACAATAGGGCTGCATGTGAGCTATTGAAATCCTATTTTGGCCAACATGTTATGCCATATGATAGTTTGAAGCCTATGGAATTTGATGGGGTTTGAATAAGGTTTGCAAGGTGGGGGAAAGCCTACATTAGGCAAAGGAAATATCCATTCTTATTTTGACCACACATGTTTAATTAATTCCTGAAAATTCGAAAATGTGGTTAAAGCATAGTTGCGGGTGTTTGTGTTGGAGTATCCTAGGTTATGGGAAATCATGGAAACCTGACATGTCCTCATCAATGTGTATGTGTATGTGTAGGTTTCGTGGTACACTATGTATATGGGCTAATGTGTTGTGTAACGTGTATGGAACATGCATATATGGAACTACCTGGGCTTACAAAGGTGTGGAACAGACCTATATTCTTGTCAACAAACTATCGAGATTGGTAGTGCCCATATTACTAGGTAGCGACTGGGATTAGTCACATATATATACATATATCCCATATTAATATACACCACTAGGTGCTTTCCAAGATTGGGAATTAATCTTTCATGTATATGTGGTTAAAGAGAAGAAAAGGAACTAGGTGATTTATGGGCTTGGAAACCAATCTAGTGTCTATATGTGGCCAAAGAGAAGAGAAGGCACTAGGTGTTTGCCAGGCTTGAAAACTGATCTAGTGTGTGTATGTGGTCAAAGAGAAGCGAAGGAAGAAGGTGATTTCCAGGCTTGGTAATTGATCTAGTGTGTGTATGTGGTCAGCGAGAGAAGAAGGCACTAGGTGCTTGTCGGGCTTGGAAAACGATCTAGTGTGTGTACATGGTCAAAGAAAAGAGAAGGCATTGGACACTTGTCAGGTTGGAAACCAATCTACTGTTAGTATGCGAAAATGAAAGAGTTATTGGATGCTTTCCGAGATGGGAAACTGATCTAGTAGGTGTAAAGCAAGTAGTAAGGAGGAAATTAACAAGTATTAATACTTCATTGATCTTGAAATTTAAATTATGAATCTAAATTCCATATTTTGATTTATGATTATTTGGGTTACGAGCTAACTTGGTTTACTATAATAGGAATTGAAGAAGAATTTCGAGTTCACCTCAGGAATATACTACTCATGAGGTATGATTTAAATTTATTTAATTTTCCTCATGACGAGTCTCACAAAATCTACATGCCCATGCTATAGGAAAGGAAATGGGATTTCCATCCAAATGAACAAAATTGACTGCAAGTGATCCAGGTGGCTCCAGAGACAAACATGATAGAGGGCTTATGAAATATCAAAAATCAAATTGATTGGAATTCTTTCGAACTAGGACTAGAGCGTAGATCGCGTCTTGATCGCATCAGTGTAAACGATTCGTCAATCCGAGTCTAGATGAGGAAGATAGAGGCAGTCAAAGCTTTGGTTGACTTTTGCTGACTAGGCAGGCTTAATGGACACACAATCTAGAATTTTTCCAGTGGACCTTTTCAAAAAGACTCCTTCAGTCAAAGTTTGAGAGTTTTCAAAAACATGTTCTTATATAAAAAAAAAACAAAAAAATATTATAAAAGAGGTGGTGGGCCACCACCCCCACAACCCCACACCGCACCATACATAACCACATGCTGTATTGAAGAGAGGCTGCCAGGGATTGAACCCGCCTAGTCCACGTGGGTCGGCCCCCACCGGGTGGCCCTGTTAGAGTCAGTCTTGTCAGTCCTCCGTTAGAGATCAAAACTCTTTCTGCATTTCAGTTTTAGGAGTCCCGCTCCATTCACTCAGCTGCATTCCGCTAGGGGCATGCCATAATCTGATGGAGAAGGTCATGTTAGTCATTTCCCCTCATGTCTAGCACCTGTTGGCTTATGTCTTTGGTCAATGTTCACTAAAGTCCATGATAGTTAATGTTCGATCTTTTAATGGACAACAGTCATTTTCAGTCATTAGGTCTAGGGATTAGTCAATTTGGTCTTCAAACATGTCCAATAAATCCATGCAGACCAGAGGGAGGCCCTTACAAAGTTGTGATTCAAAGATTTTCTTTGTCATGTTGATAGATTATGAATGTTCTTCAAAACTCTGTTTTGAAGAAAAGTCAAACAATGTGTCGTTTGTGATAATTTTCCAAAAAGTCTCCAGTTGATCTCTTCAGGCGCAGTCATGGTTTCTGTGGCCAAATGCCCTGTCATACAACCCTTGCAAAAAAGCACTGAAAA